>JABASP010001344.1:0-30721 GCA_019776565.1 Sminthurinus signatus | reverse complement strand
TTCAGAGGTTGGTTTTTAGACCAAAAGGAACGATTTGAGGGGGTCGCACTTCGAGTTTTTAACAAAGTTGTCAAAATGACGCGGTCTAGTGTGCAGTGTGCACAAAGTGTAATAACATTGATGATTGATGATGTATGACAAAGAAGAAGAAGCAAGTCACAAAAATGCTTTTTCAACACGCTATAATTTTTCCTAATGTGATTGACCGACAACTATAAAAAAACGTTACAGTGATGAAGTTGTAATCACTGAATAAGAAATGTACTTGTTTTGCCAAGAATGAAACCAGTAAAACAATCGAGGACGCATGATAATAATAACTCAATACTAATAACTAATAAATAATGTAAGTAAAAAGTAAAATACTTCACAAATTAAAAAAATAATGTTCGTGTTAAATTTGACGCTGTTTTACGATTGAATATTGAATAAAAAAAAAGTAAATACATTGGGAAAAAATGCTCAGAGTGAGAGAAAGTTTGTTATTCTGGATTTTTTTTAGTTTACTTTACTATTTGCACTTTGAATCTCGAACATGTATTATATATTGACGAGTAAAACCACAATGTCATGTTATGAAAGTACCTATAAGTTTCATTCACTCTGAATAATTTTGTGTCAAATGTCCAATGCATTTTTTCAGTCGGATATTATACCAAAATTCCTGTATTCGACTGAGGATGCAAGTATAAATTATAAATGTATCAAATGGGAAATTTATCCGTAGTTTTTAGTTTTTTCTTGTTCTCACTTCTATCCACCTTGATATTTGATGTTTGACTTGTCCAACTTACAATTTAGTCGATCATAAACTCGAAAGCATCTTCGTCTTTACCCTCTTTTTCTACTTTGATGTTCTTTGCAAAGGGGTAGCATTGCACTTTGATAGGAACTCCTACTACGGCATATTTTACTTGTATTATGATGAACGGTGAAATGTATGCGGATTGGGTTTTGAACGGAAAATACTTGGCGTCGATGAATGGTGGTGTACAATATGTGATTTGTCCCAGGAGGTCATTGTCCGTGTCCGTTTCCGCATCACATAGAACATATACGCCGTTTCTATTTTTAGGCGAGGTTGCCTGAAATGTTTTTTTTTGAAAGTTTTGGAATTATTTTTACATTTTTGTTTGTCAGAGTTGTTAGTTTATCATGACATAATATAGAATATAGGTAGATGTAGATAAAAATTTAATATTCGACACGATATTATGTCATTTACATTCCACATCTCAGTAAGATAGGCCTTTTGGGTCTTAAGAGGGCCTTTGACTTTCTTAAATGCGTCTTCAATTTGTTTTACGTCTGTAAATGCTGTTGAAGACGGAAATTAGAAATGTATCATTTTTATCATCACAGTTCACAATATTGTAAATTATAATACATTTGTAATGTGTAATCAAAAGGCTAATACCAATCTCCAATCTAGAATCTAGGGAATATTGCTATTGGTAGAAAAACTTACGTTCAGGCTTCCATCCCCAAACCTAATCATATAATATAAAGTTAAAATATGGATAAAAAGTTTAAGGAGGAAAAGATGATAAGAAGTTGACTAGTACTTTCTAGATAATATGCAATGGTTAGTAGTTGCTAGTTTCTAATACCCGACTTAATCGGACGATGAAGGTGGGTTGGATGTGACCAAAATAGGCGGTATATCCATACAAGTTCTTAAGGTCACATCTTGGATCCAGATAGCCAGGATCAATAAAGAAGCAATTTTTTTTCTCATTTTCAGCCACCTTGACAATGCCTTCTACACTTATTGTGCCTTTACATTCTTTTTTATGCTTGGCCCAGTACTCATCATGTCCTATACAAGTGTGAGAAGTGTTAAATGAGAAAAAATAGATAAACATAAATTATAATAATTAATAATCTTTGTAAAAATGGAAATTTCAATGTAAATCATCAAACATCAAGGAAGTCCACTAAAAAAATGTCCCAAAGGACAAAGTTCTAAAAAAATTCCTTTCCGGGTTTCTAGAGCGTCCGAAAACCGCAAAAATGGACAAAACCGGGTTTTCAGACCCCTGAAAAAACTTTTTAAACAAAAAAAAAACGTTTTTACCTTTTAAGTACGTGTCTACTTGATGTCCCCAAACCTTTTTTGTTTCTGAATTAAATAAAATGACGGCGGAATCTTGATTCGTCACTTGATCTGCTTCTGGGACAAAAATGATTCCAGGATTTTGTTGGATTTTACTAGTAAAGTAAGCATCAGGAACCAAAATATATTTGGGTTGATCTACAGGTGCATTGAGCAAGACGATGGACAAAAGTCCTGCAAACAACATGCCGACTGCCGTGTAGGAGCACATGAGGAAAGCTAAGAGACAACCTGTAAAAGAAACAGAAAATAGAAAGCATGCATAAATAATAAATCATAAATGGGTATGTCATGCTTATGAAAAACAGGTAATAAAGTAAGTGTAAAATGTACTGTATTTACACAAAATACAAAATAGTCAACTTACACCATTGTTTACAGTTCCTTCCCATGCACAAGTGTGTTTTGGGGTTATAAAGGTACGTGCAAACATCTTTACAGTACGTTTTCAGTTTTTGACCCTTTGATATTTTTGGAGGTTTTGGTTCCTCCTTTTTTTCCTCAATCACCTCATCTCCCCCTCCTTCTCCTCCTCCTGCTGCTGCTGCTGCTGGACCTCCAGTTTTGCTTCCCGCACTTTTTGTTTTGGAAGGCGTTGTCTTTGGAGTACCTGTTTGCGAAGTTTGAGGTTTAGCTAGAGTTTGAGATGGAGTTTTAGCCGCTCCCGGCGCAGGATCTGCCATTGTCTGTTTATGTGAAAAAAATCATCAAATAACTCAAAAGTTAAGAATACTTAAAAGTTGTTACAGGTTTTTGTACAAGATAAGACTTGAGGATGCTTACATTTAAAAAAAAGTTACTCAGTGATTAATGAGTTGATTATATGTGCATTAGTGGTCCTAAAAACTACTATGAAAGCGCTTGGACTTTGTAGGTTGTAATCTTGGCCTTCCTTGTGGTTGATTTTTTATAGTTGTCGGGAAGGAATATAAAAAGAGATTAGATTACTAAAATGGTACCTGGGCTCTGGAACCTGGAAAAATCGGAAGCCACAATCCACAATCAAGTCGGTGACTTTTCCCTTGTCTCGACTCTTGACTCTTGATTCTCGATAGAGAACAGCACAGGGAGACAATTTTACCGCTCCTTCAAAAAGCTCGCATCTCTCGCGTCTCGCGTATATCTCTTTTATCAATCACCAATTCACCACTCATCACTCAGCAGTGATCAATATTTTCTGTTCTATTACCATGACAAAGTCAAGAATTCATGTCCAGATTCCAGATAATTATTTAATATTTTTTTTTCAACTCTCAACTCTCAACTCGCTCTCTGCTCTCCTGTATCCTGTAAAACTTTTGTCCGCAGTCCGCAGTATATCTTCTTTTCTCTCGCCTCTCGCCTCTCGTTTATTTTGTCTTCCCGGATCCCGTTGGCACTATTGTCTATTGTCTTATCTTGCCTTTCAGCAATTATTGTTGATGGCTGCTGACTGTTGACACTCGGCTACAAAATACAAAATAGAAAGCATCATACAAAAGTCACTGTCATCCGGTGTACTTAGGTCTTAGATTCTTTATTCACGTGAAAGAGAGGGTCAACATCGTATTGTAAGTAAAATACTCGCATTTTCGATTCCAGCAGATTAATGATTAATGGTAAAGGGTAAAGATCGTGACTCCTGTTTGAAAATTTTATGACAAATATTATAGTATTTTCTCTGTACAATTTAGGCTTTAAAGTCGGAGAGAAGAGGAAGCAAATCTAGGAAATGGAGTGGAAATCAATCAATTTTGCATTAGACTACCTAGCTTCAACCGGAACAGTTTTTTCTGTGGAGAATCGTGTAGCAATTCAAGCTTCTCTGTTGAATCTCCAATGTGATAATCACTACACGAATGTACTCTTTTGGGGAAAGATACAAGGAGTTGACAACGACTATTTGATTGTTTGTGGGATTGGAAAGGACTATTTAAAAGATCGTACTTATCACTATTCAATTAATAATGGACTAATGTGGATACTCTTACCACCGCCAACTCCACAAATTATGGAACTGGGATTAGCCTGTAGAGGGCGATTTATTGGAGATCCAACCAGCTCATCATACACAGACATTCCACCCAATGATGCGGATACTATTGATGAGGGTGAAGATTGGGTAGATTAACATTTCCACCAAAAGAAATTAAGTCTGTAGTATACATTCTGCTTCTCAATTCTAAAATGCAGTACACATGTGTAATATACAGTTAAAATTTACAATTAACAATTAGTATTAAATTTGGAAGTTTTGGAACAATATAATTATTTGCGGAAATTTAATTTAATTTTTAGAAATTTATTCAAGAAGAAGAAAGGCTATCTGCAACTGTAAGAGCGATAAATGATGAAGCTGCAATTGTTCCACGAGGAGCTTTAATGAAGAATCCAAATGGACTAGTGTATGAAAATAAAACGTTTGAAGGTAAATAAAAAAAAGCTTTTCATTCATTCTATTCAAAGTTCAGAGTTCCGAGATTTACTAACAAAGAACAATCCTAAACTTATGTCAATAAATAAAAATTGTGCAAAAATGTAGGACTGTCAAAAGAAGATGCTTTGCAACTCATTTCTTACTTTCATTTACGGCGTCCAAATGATCCATGGGATAAAAATATAGTTGGACGAGCAGACTACAACCTAACAGTGGATTTTCTGGACTCACTTGCCAATGACTTGCCCATTGGTAAATAAAATCACTAAACAATTTTAAATTTTATGATGAATGATGAATGATGAAAAGGGGAACACATTACTATCTATTATTTATTATTAATTTATATTTACTAAATTAAAGAATAAAGAATAAATAATAAATAAAAGTTGAAAATAAATAGGGTGTTGGCGCATAACATTGGATCGACTGGAGGCAATGACGACGATTCGTTCTTTGTATTGGCCTGGAGCATTCGGCTTTCACTGCTTGAATACAAAACAATATGGATGGTTTTACAATGGGACTGGGAAGAAAAATTTTGATGGTAATAGTCAAAATTTAAAACCAATGTACAAATATATTTTTTAATGAGAATCTAGTGTTGTAAAACTCAAGATTAAACATTTTTCATGTTTTATGTTTCAGTCCCTTTCATGATTTTACCTGTGTTCGGCTTGCCTAGAGCATCAGTTGTAGAAAATCAGACGTTGGGCCCAGAAGATGGGGAATATTACGATTACAGAGATGCTTCAAATGTTATTAAGGAGCTCGAAGACCCTGGAGTAACTTTTTAATTCATTTAACTGACCTCACACATGGATCAAGGATCATGAGAAAAATGAAATACTCAGTGTATACAAATTAAAAATGTAATGAGTTTGGAGTTCGGCTTTGGCTAATATGAACTACTAATTATTTATTATTATGAATTATTAATTATTGTTCCTAATAAATTTTAAACTTGAATAGTGAATAGTTCTAAAAACGCAAACAAATATCATACAAAAATCAAAAATGTAAAAGTGTAAAAAGAAAAACAAATTTTTGAAATCGGATTCGAGTGTGATTTTTATTTGACAACTTTTATGAGGTATGAATTTTTCTACGTTTTTGACTGGCATCAAAGCTAATTTAAGAAGAAAATGAACTTGAGTTTCAAACATTAAACATAGAATTTTTAAGTACATGTGACAGTGTTCTATTCATCGACATGTAAACTTTGGAATTTAGAATTTAGATAACAAATGGTGTTGTAATGTGTATTCAATATTCAAGTATAAGAAAGAGTAGTTGGAGTGTGTTGTCTTATATCATCCGTGTTGGCTTTATTTATTTTTTCTTTTTGCCTTTCCCTTTTCCTTTCCCTTTGCCACCTTTTCCCTTGCCTTTTCCTTTTTTTCCTTTGGATTTGACACTGCCGGCGGATTTGGATTTCTTGAGTTTTGATTTTGATGGTTTTTTATTTGCTTTGGTCTTTGAAGTGTTCACACTCACAGACTTTCCTTTCTTCCCAAGTTTGTCATCAGAGGAAGTTCCCGCGTCAGTGGGTTTTGGATCATTTTGACCATCTTTAATTGGTAGAACCAAATTTCAAGTCATTTAGATGCACAATACAATACATAACATTTTCTTTGTACAACATATTATAATATTGATAATTGATAATAATAAGTTAAAACAAAATGCATACCCTTCTTTTCACATTCCTCTTTCATTTTCTTTCTGCATTCACACTGTTGAAATTTCCATTAATCACAAAGTTATTACTTGGTGTTTTTTCATAGTTTATAAGAACTTTAGATTGTAGATAACCTTTCTAATAAAAACCGTCTAGCAACGATATCTTTTTTTAATGAATGCTGATTTGATAACTGGATCATAAATATGAAACGTGACACAATATTATATTGAGATTTTAAATGAACCTTTTCTCTCCACCGTTCAAAACTTTCACAAGAATCACAAGAGCCACTCCTTCCTCTTCCTCGATCATAATCATCATCATCACAATAATTATTTTCGCAATAGTTCCTTCCACCATCATACCGATCGTAACGATCATAAACTACTCCCCTAACGGCAAAAGCCCCAGACGACTCTCTCCTCGTTGTGGCCATGTACCTCTCATCCGTGCTACAACCAACTCCAGTCTCTGTGTACCTCTTTGTATCTGTGGCTGTAAAAACAAGAGAGTTTAATAACAACTATGAAAATAAAAAATAATTATAATAAAAAAGTTATATATTTATTTTTGAATTTATACCTGGGACTTGAGCCTGTAGCCCTTGCTCACAGCAACTGGTTGCTTGTGAAGGACAAGCTGGTTGAGGAGCGGGACAAGATGGCGGAGCAGGGCAAGGACAAGGGCAGGGACAGGCGGGTTGTGGATTTTGATTATCATCACATTCTCTCAATGATACAACAATTGGTTCTTGACAGGGCTGTGGGCAGCAGGCATTTGTTGCACACTGATCATTTGCCCGCATTAAAACCATTCGTCGAGGTTGTGAGACGACACGATACTGACACTTTTTCCGCGGTGTGGAGCAAGCACAAGCTTGACATGGAGCTCCTAGTTGTAAACAGGCTGGACAGGATGGTTGACACGTAGACTGCATCTGCATCCGACACGTGGGTTGTGGACACACTGGGGCACATCTTTTTTTCGGACATTTTGCAGTCATGACACAGGACACGGGTTTACAAATTGCCTTTCCTCCACAGGTGGGACGACAGGCGAGGATTTGAGCACCTTTTTTACATGGTGTACCCCTAAAAAAGAAAGTATTTTTCATGACGTTACAAGTTAAAAAAGGATTAAAAAGGAACTAAAAAAGTACAATACAAAGTTATGGAAGGTTAATAAATGTTGAATTTACCAGATTTTTCGTATTAATTTGACAGCTTGAAATCCAATGAGTGAAGAATTATCCTGACATTGACTTTGACCTTGATCGCAAGGACAAGGTTGAGCCAATGGATATTGAGATTGACCTCCACATGGTTGTGACATCATTGGTCCGGCAGAACCTTAGAAAATAGAAAACAGACATTGGATTATTAGCTCAAAGTTTTAAACGTATGCTTTTGATTTCTGGTATTTTATGGATTTTTGGAATTGAAATACAAAATATGTTCCATATTCAAAATGCAATATTCAATAATTTGGTCATACAAGGGAAATTAGTTTGTGACATGTAGCCTTGTTGTTGTTGATCGTATCCTTGACATGCATTGCAATCCTCTGGCCCTTGTTGCATATTTAAATAACCTCCATAACCCCGTCGATTTAAGGAAGTCGGATATTGTCCACTGTTCAGTATACCACTTTGGTAACTTGTTGGTAACTGGCTGAATGGCATCATTCCGGGTGGACAAGGAGCTTGAGTCTGTGGCCCTTGAAGTCCCCATTGTTGTTGCTGTTGTTGTTGTTGTTGTTGTTGTTGTTGGTTTTGGAGTTGAGCTTGTTGCTGTTGTTGTTGTTGTTGCTGCTGTTGTTGTTCTTGCTGTTGTTGTTGTAAATATTGTTGTTCTTGCTGTTGCTGTAAATACTGTTGTTGTTTTTGTTGTTGTAATTGTTGTTGGTTGTTGAGAATTTGTTGCTGTTGGTCTTCTTCTTCTCCCCAATCACCAGGACCAGGACCTGGACCTACATACGGTATAAGGTATAATATATTGGGATTTTGGAATTGAAATGAAATCTCAACAGACATACATTATACGTTACGCATATTCAATTAAAAAGATGTCTATAATCTATAATGTAGATTCATTCTATGTAGATTATTATACCTGGATAGTTTTGGGTTCCTGGTAGGGTTCTGAAATGATCAAAAGGTAAATATGCTGAATAAAGAACAAGATTAAAAACGCTTCCTCAAAATAAAAGAAATTCAGTCATGTGGATTTGAGAATTGAGATTACGGGTAATTTTGAGGTGCAGCTTGTCGATTATTCATCCCTCTTGGTGCATATATTGCTAATGCTGACCTATTGTGTCGTCAAATTAAAATTACTGATTGTGGTATACAGGAAATCGCCTCATCCTTCGAAATCCAAAATCCAAATCTACCTGGAAGGGAAATAATATTAGAAATCAAAAGATTCTCAATTCTCAAAACATATACCGAGAGATAAGAAAGCCTCATTTGATCTTTGATCAGAAAGTAATATTTACTATCCTTACTGATGAATTTAGCTACAGTGAACAGTGCAGTGCGGGGATTTGAGTTGTGAACTTCGTACACTGATTGTATCTGCTATGAACACGGAGAATTTTGATGCGAAAAATCGTAACTGCTGCTGCTTATATTGTATATTCAATATTGGGTGAGTTTTAATTTGATGAATTTTGTGACATGGTTTTAATTTGAGGATCTGAGGTCCTTGGACCTTTCCTTTGATGTTAATTTTAATCACGGTTCCTGATGACTCCTTTTCTGTGCAGTTTCATGTTTCATTTTATTCCCGATTTCCAATTTCCAATGTCATTGCATTTTGAATTTTGATTACGAATTACGAATTTGATGTTTGATGAAACCTGGATATAAAATATAAATTATAACTAATGTGTATAGTGTATAGTGTATAATGTATAACATGCGCATATACGACGGACGACGGACCAGAGGATGTTTTATGCAGTTATGAAACTATGGTAATTTGAGGAAGACAAATGAATGCAAATGTGTGAGTTGCAAGTTTTTTTGCGACGTCGACTTTTAATTTATGATAGACGTAAAACACAAATAGTGCAAAAATTAATATTGATGACTTGATGATTTATTAATGTATTTTATGCGATAATTTGAATATAGAATATAATTTTGTTGCTGTTTTGTAGTGATTATTTAACAATTCCACCTCGAACACACTTTGTTAGATCTATTTCCACCAGAGTCTTGACCGGCGTTTCCTGCATTTCCAGTCCAATAAAGTTCATAACTCGATTCAACATTTGAGCAAGATTCTTGCCTTTCATAAGGAATGCTTGGTCTACTGGTAGAACCTAAATAGGAGAAAAGAGAAAGCCGTATTAAATAAACATTAGAAACTCGAGAAAACAAAAATGAATGTTTTTTGTTCATACCATAAAAATTCAACATTCTAGATTCTAATTACTAATATTAAATTTAGAAAAAGTAAGTAATAGGGTATTATGTAGTATGTACCAAAGTCAATCGGCCGACTAAATACACACTCGGTGTTACACGCTACTGTGGATCCATTGAAATTACACGGGCGTTGTTGCTGTTGTTGTTGTTGTTGACAGCAGATATCTTGAGGTTGGAAGCAAATATTGACAGGTCGCCTAGGTGGACTCGGAGGACAGACGAATTGAGGTTTGCATGGTTTCGGACAAGATGGCTTACATTTTTTTGGTGGTGGAGGACAACTACTGAAAGGAGGATCATCTGAAGTGCATGAAGGTGGTGGACTTGGAGTGCAAATACTTGGTGGAGGTGAACAGCTTGATAGTTCACAGTTCACAGAAAATGCAAAACACCAAACGTAAAGAGATGTGAAACTTTTGCTTTGAGTTTTGAGCTTTGAGATTTGAGAGATTTCAGTTTTTAGACGTATATAGGAAAAAGTACCTGCGCGGAGGTGGTTCTGGACAAGGACACGGACAACAATCATCTTCTTCTTCAAAGCAACACATGTCGGGTCGTTGCGGGTTTTTGGGTGGGCAAGGTGGCGGACAAACGTCACAACATTCTTGAATCGTACAACAATTTTCCGTCATTGGTGAAAGATAGCATTTGGACATTGTTTCTTGTAGAGGAATCGTATTGGTGGTCATAGTACATGGTTGCTGTTTTGGTGGACAAGGAGGAAGACAGATTTGTGTACGTGGACAGGAAGGGGTTTTCATGCAACAAGGTTTTTGACAAGCATTACAAGGGTTACAAGGATTACAGCAAGGGTTACAGCAAGGATTACACGGACTACACGGATTACAGGGGTTGCAGGGATTACATGGATTAAAACAAGGAGGAGGAGAGGGACATCCAACTTTTTGACAACAGACCACCATGGACTTACACGGGTCACAAGGGTTGCTGACCTTACAACAGACTTTTTGACATTGCTGTTGGTAACATGGTTGTGGACAGCACATGGATTGACACTGTTGTTGACATTGTTGTTGCATCGGAACACTGCAGCACATTTGTTGAACACAACTTGGTTTTCTTTTTGCCCCATTACAGTTGACTATGCTTTTGACCAAGTAAATATTTTCAGACTCTTTACATGGATCATTATTATTTGCTTTCACCAGAACCATCTCTCGATAACATTTCTTTTGACACTTTTTTGGTTTACAACACGGTTGATAACATGGCTGACAACAAGAGGGTTTACAACATGGTTGAATTGGACATCCGCAAGGATTACAACATTTCTTTTTCTTCTTACACCTTGTTCTCCTACAAAGAAAAAAAAATGAAAGATGAAAGATGATTGACGAAGTATCATGAAAATATGATGACTTGGCCTGTGTTATTTCTTCTTTATTCTAACTGAAAAATTCATCATAATTCTTACCACAGAGTTTTTATGACGTTGACCGTTTGATAGTCACTTCCTAAGGAGGATTGTAATGGTTGTTGTTGACCAGGAAAAATTCTTGGCACTCCTGTGAAAATCATGAAAGTTCAAATATCAAATATGAGCTATGATTTTTTAATTCATGAAATAATATTCAATATTCACTATTCGATAACTTACCCACAAACTCATTTTGAAACATACAAGGCTGAGGGGGCTGTTGTGGATTAAAAAGTTGAGGATTGTAATCTTGACTTGAGGATCCAGCTTGTGAATTCAAAAACCCACCAGATCCCCTTCGCCTCGCGTTATAATTTGGTCCAGTCAAAGCATAGTAATTGGAAACATCTGAATCATTGTCCTGGAATCCATTAGGAAGCATCAACTCTTGACCTTGATTTTGACCTTGTCTTTGTCCTTGCCCTGGTCCGATTCTGGCAAAGGACCTGCTTCCTATGTAAATTGTCCGAGGCTCTTCCTCTTCTTCTTGAGCTTGCCATTCTTCTATATCAAATGATTCTAGCTGACCTATCCATTTTTTCAATTTACAAGATACGATAATATACCATAAACCATAACCAAATTGTACAAAGAAAAGTTAATCAATACTAAGGAATATTAATCATTACTTATTACACATTACAAGAATTTTCTAACCTGGGTTAATAGCTATCAAATTCCTGGATCGAGAGCCCCTTCAATAAAAAATACAAAATAGAATTATTTTGAATGAGTGATCAGTATAACAAAAAAGGTTACAAGTTACAAACATAAACAAAGAATGGAGCACATACTGATAAATTCGTTGACCTGGTGGACACGGATCATTATTATTGTTGCTGATTCCTGATTGATATCCTGAATACTGAGCCATTAAATGTGCTGGCTAGTTCTGGTCATGTACATCTTCATAGTCTTTTAAAGTTGGAATGCCCTCCTCTACACTCTCAATTTGGACAATTTTGACGACATTTTGATGCGGTGGTGCATTTAAAATTTTTATTTCGTGTAAAAATTAGGATTTTTCATCATTATTGCTATAAACGTGACATGTGTGTATTGGATTAATTAATGGGGCCCCATATACGCATAACGCATAATACATTCTCACACAAAAACTCTTTTGATTCTTGTGATGTGACCATGAACCCTTGCCGCTAAATTTTTTTAATAATAATTAAGAATTAAGTTTGTCAGCATACCAAAAAGAATTAAAGAAGTTCCTTTTACTGATGTCTATGACAACCTGTGCTGGCCCTTATAGATTTTTTGATGTGTGGAAAAATGAATGTTGAAAAGCTATAAAAGTTCTAACAAACATTAGTATTATTTGGTTTTATTTTTTCCTTGCTTTGATATTTCATTTTACAACAAGAGCACATGTTTAACGTCGTTTATAACATTTTTACTTATTTTTAAGAGTAAAAACATGCATACATGATGTAAACACAGACATGACAAATCCATATACTTGTGTGTAATATATTATGCAAAAAAAACGCAGCTGTTATAATATAATAATGTCGTACAATTTACAGCAATAAAATGACAAACATACTTTTCAAAATATTACACTTTAGCATTCCATATCTGTAATTTAAATATTCTTTTACGCACATTATGGTAATATTAGAATTAAGCTACAACACATTCATAATTCATAATCCATACTCCAAACACTGTTGAATTAAAAAGATTACTATACAGAGTTTAGCAGATATACATATAAGTGCACAGGAAGACAATTCGATATTATACATTACTCAATATACATAACGTGTAATTAATAACAAGTGCTGTAAAAAGATTAAGGGGGAAAAAACTGCAGTCATACTACATGTATGTTACATGTATTATAGCTTTAGTTGCAGAGGTTAATGCTAATGTTTAGATGTGCGTGTTTTGAGTTTTGAGTGTGCATTTTCTTTTCTTTTTTTTCCTTGTTTGTGCACAACAGTGGCTTTCCCTTTTCACACATTTCACAGCTTTCATATTTCATGTTAAATGCATGGTTAATAAAAATTAATAATAATCAATAATCAATATTTACGACGACAACAATGAGATTTCCAACGTTTTCTTAACATAATCCACAACATAATATGTAAGTATCAATAATCAATAGGAAACTGACGATTATGCATAGAATATAACAAAACATATATAGAACTCTGGATACTGGATACACAGTATTGAAGTTATATTATAAATTATAAGTAATAGTAATGGAATTACGATTTATGATACCAACCAACAGGCATCATCATCATAATAATCCAAACACATTCTGCGAGGTATTCCTACAAAACTACACAATACAATACAATATCAAATCACTATATCTTAAATAAATATATAGTATGATATATTATTTGTATTATTATTAGTCATCTTTCATCATTCATTTGTAGACTAAGTAGTAGCATAAAAGTGTCAAAATAGTCAGAAATGAGTAATTATTAGGAAATAGGAGCATACTAAACTAAATATGTATAACATATTATAGTGATAAAAAAACTACCTAAACAGTAATGTCGAGAGTCAAGAAGATAATCATGTATAAACAAATTATGTATTTTTTTGTTAATTAATTAGTTAGTGTACTAATAATAACAATAATAACTAAAATAATTATTATTTTTACTAAAAAATGATAATGGTTTCTAATATTTTTTGTAAGAGGTTAAGCTGGACTACGAATTGCAAAAACTGCTGTCGGCCTTCCATTAAAACTGTACTTTCCACCCGAAATCAATTCACTTCCTTTGGTCTCTGAAATTTTTGATGGTTTCTTTGGACTTTGATTTCTTTCTATTATAGCTGGTCTTCCGTTAGACAAAAACTTTAGTGGAAGAGAAATTACATTCTTTTGTGATTGCTCTGATGAAAAATCCATAGGTTGACTCACCATGGCTGAAAAATAGAGAAGAAAGAATAAAAAAAAGGTAGTAATTATTATTGAACAACCTGAGATGTAAAATGTAAAACATACATATAAAGAAAATAGCAAATGCATGAAAAAAAAAAACAACCGTCATAAGTCATAAACTTAGAATATACATGTATTTTTTTTGTAATTCAATCATATTGCGGCTGTGCATCATTAATCACTATTAAAGGAGAAAGTGACATGTGAAAAACTGGAAAATTTTTCAAGGTTAAAAACTACTCTTTTACTTTTATAAAAGAAAATAATATTGAAATATTTCAAGGACAGAACAAAAAACAAGATAACATGTGATCATTTATTTGATTAAATATTGTATATGGTATGCAGCGCTTGCATAAAAAACTGGCGGCACCAAGTCATAAAATCGACTGATGTATCAAATATCAAATATCTCAACAACCTCCACTTGAAAAAAATTCCTTATAAACGTACTTTAACCTCTTTTACCTGAACGAGCCGAATTAATCAATTATGTTCAACTTTGTGTAAATAGTAAATACTAAAGGTGAACATGAGGATTTTCTTTGATAAAGTTTCATGTACAAAAATAATGAGGATCTATATAACTCGTTCTTTGACGGCGTCTGTTTTTTATTTTCTGTCTTGCTTTCTCCTCGTTATTAGATGAACTGCTATAATTTGTGCATTCTCAATTAGGAAATGGAAAACATGCATACAAACAAAATCCGTCATTCAAACTATATAAAAATTCTACACAACTAGTCTATTTACTATGCACAATGTACATTGTGCATGTCATTTATTGTTAGTAAGTAGGAGTTAAAATAAGCAAGGTTCAAATTTATGTGACAGAAATACGAATAGAAAACTGCCTTCATTAAAAGTACACCACCGTTTTGAGAACTGAGAGCTAAGGATTGAGCATTGATTATTGAGTTTTATATTGTGGATTGTGGACAAACTTGTATTGTGGATTAAATAATGAATTTAATCTGGTAATTGGTAATGATTCCTAAAAAAAACTCATTCTGATCATAAACATGTGCGTACATTTTTTTCGCTACAAAATCTAATTATATGAGAAATGAGAAACAATATATGAGACCTAGTCTGATGACTCTTAGTAATTTCTACAGTGTGCAGACTGTACACTGTACACTGTACACATTTTGTATTTCAATCTCATCTCAATCTCTATAAAACCTCTTTCAAATACAACTCTTGAACAATGTCCAACATTTTTTTCACCGCATTGGAATTGGAATGAATGAGCATGGTGACATGACAAGTATGCATACACACAATGTACAATACATAGTTAACACATGTGATGTGTTGATGCATCTCAAGTTGACAGTTGACAATTGACAGTCACAGCAAATTAAATGCACCTAGCATCAACACACCACATACTACATCCATTATGCTACACAAGTACACATGATATATAAACTAAGCATTTTCAGGCGTCTGGACTTTTGTGTTTTGTGTATTTAGTAGCCTGAGGCCAGAGTATCGTAGAGAAGAGGAGATGGCAAAGACATTTCACAAGGAATGATGATAACATTTTCACACCTATAGGCTTCTTATTAGTAATTAAGTCATTCATCTATTGTGACTTCCGAGCGGATGAATTAGTCAGGAACAACTGACAACCGACTATATAATATATAACATAATATAGTAATAACTAGTTACTTGGAGCTATTACATTTTACAATGTCAACTTTCTACAGTCACACTTTATTCTACTTTGTATGACACTTTATGCCACACTTGTAATACTATTACTAATAACCAGTAACTATAATATCATTCTGAATGCATGTAAAACATTGTAAATTGTAACACATGTTATTTTTTAGCAGCTAGTAGCACATTCCAAAATTATACATGATGAAGACCTGAGTAAATACCTGACAGTACAGTGCCTAACCGAAAAAACAAGGCAAAAATTTGTCTTCCTTGAATAATAAGCCTTTTACACATTACACAGACCTACAATACAATATAACAAGAATATGAAAACACTTTGAAAAAAAAAACTCTATTGTATTAGAAGAGAGAAAGAAGTGTGACATTGCATGTGCACGTGTAATATTCTGAAGGTATACTATGCACAAAGCACAAAGTATGTACAAAGTACAAAAATAGCGGTAGGGTGTACACGCAAAATAATTATGAGTGTGAATGACAATAAGACTCCATACTTCATCCTCCACACACCACTTACAACGTACAGTCAACACTCAACACTCAACAAAAGTGTTCAAAGTACTCAATGTAATTATTTTCACACCTATTATGACTTGTCATTGCATTGTTTTGTTTTTTATACTTATTATTACATTGTTGTTGTTGTTTTTTTTTTGGAGCAGTGAGCACTGTTCTTTCTCAGTTGTAAATATAAATATAATATATATACTGCACAGCCTAATTTCACTCCACATGTTCCAATTAACCACTGTGTACATTTTTTAAACGCTATGGGCAAAACATATTACAATAATTTCCTACTGCTGAGTTAAAAGGCAGGTGAAGATCCGGTCCGCAGTCTGTGATACACATTTTAACAATAACATGTATAATATTTTTTGTATGTATACATTCCGATTTCAGATTTCAAATGGTAATCAAAGCAATATCTACATAATTTTATCATTTATACGTATTTATAATACAAATATTGTGACCATTATAAAAACCAACATGTCACATTAGTCAATAGACAATAAACAATAGTTACTCATTAATTTGGTTTTACACACAAACCACAAAATGAGGTTTAAGGTTTAAGCAAATCTTACAACGTGTGTCGTTTTTTAAGAATCTAAATATACATGATAGGTATTGGGAATCGTGAACCTTAGCACCTCGACAAAGTTTGTAAAATAAGACTTGTAAAGTTCTAAATACGAACTACCCAAGGAATAATTTTTTCGTAAAAGTAAAAAGTACTGGTCATTGCATATTGTACATTGTACATACTATACACTATGAAGAGTAGAGACAAACTACGTAACAAATGATAGTGTACATAACTGGATAACTGGGTTATTGTATGCTGTTCTTGAATTTATGGTTGAATTTAAAAATATTGTAACGTGAGGGCTGCTCAATTGGAAGAATTGCCGAAATTGTTTACTTGTTCAACTCCTTTATCAATATTTTTGAAATCTCATGTAAATTTTGCACGTTACACACTCTAGGTTTTATATTTTGCAATGTAATGTAGATGTGTTTCCCACACATTCAAAAATCTTAATATACTGATATTATGTACAATGTGCAGTGTGAGCTATTGTTCAGAGAATCCGTTCTTGAATAAATAGTAAATAGAAACATAATATTCTAACAATATCAATACAAAGTACAGAGTACACAGTCTGGGAGAGTAAACACTGGTTATGTAGAAGAAAGGAATACAAATATGTCGGACCAGAGAGAGGAAAATCAAAAATCATAGTGCTGGCTCTAGCACATCTGTAGGTAGTAGGTACAAATAAAAATGCATCGCTACTATTAAATACTCACACGATACACGATACACAATGCTGAATGCTGACAATGCTAGCATTAAAAATCTCAGTATATGGAACACAGTTAATGGAGCAAACCTATAAAATATTTACTCCATATGTTATTATTATCCTCGTCATTGTATTGTTGAATCTTGTATACCTTTTACCTTTTCGACATGCTTGAATTTTAATACACAATCAGAAAGAAAGTATCTATAATACACACATGGAGGTTCAAGATTCAAGATTCATCTTTCACGTTCTCCCATTCAATCTCGGTGAACGTGTACAATGCCAATGTCCATTTGTCATGTAAATGCAACTTAAGTAGTACATGGTTTGATTCTTGATTCTTGATGCATAGTGTACAGAAAATATTTCACTTGTGCACTGTGCATCATGGAATGCATTCGCCTCTCTCTCTTAAAGAAACTTAGGCAAATCATAATAAACCATTGTAAGTTTTAGATTTTCAATGTACATAAAATATAAAATCCAAACTGATTTTCATCCTTTTCAAAAGTATCAACTAGTAAACTTTATACAAAGTACAAAGGTTTCCTTTTTCATGGATTTTAACAGTAGCCAGTGGCAATGTGCACCTAAATCCGTTCCAATTTGTTGCATAGCTTCAATCTCCAATCTTAAATCTTAAGCCATTAAATAGATCAAAAATAACTAAGCGAAAAAATTAATTACATTCCCACTGATTGTTTTTAGATGGGAAAATAATTCTATTAAAAGTTAAAAACAAATAAATATTATATAAATAAATGATGATCGTTTTATCAGATGAACTCTTTCATATCGATTGAGGATGTTACAAGTTACAAAAGTTACATGATGAAAAAGTCTTTGTCAAAGATCAAGTAAAGTAGCGAAACTCTTACAAGTGATATTTCCTATGACTGAACTTGAACATGATGGAGATGGGAGATCAGATACGTTTACACTATACATTATATATTATACATGTTACATCCACAATTCACAGTCCATAACAAGAATGTTCCATATTCCATAGAATATTATTCTCATCTACTTTTTCAAATAACTTATTTGATCTATCCTATCATCAAAATAGTTCTCCATGTTATTCTTTCATTTAAACACCTGCAAGTGTGCATATTTTTGTTTTCACTGAGCATCATCATGACTTCTCATTCTATTTGTATACTCAACAGTTTTTCCACAACCAATAATGAGAATCCCAACCTAAACGTAAACCATCAAGTTTAGTCATAAGTAATAAAAATTGTGTTTATATACAAATTGCACAGCGAAAAGAAATAAATACTACATAATACACACACACAGCACAAGATAAAACGTAAAAAGTACATGGAGTATCACAATATGCATACCAAAATCATTTTCAATGTAGTAGCTTCTCATGTGGAGGAGGAGAAGAAGATTGAAATCATCTCTGTCTTACATGTACTTACTCACGTTAGATACATCCTCCAAATATAATTATACCTTGTACATAAAGTGATAAGAGATGAAATTCGTACTTGGTATATCTTACACATCAACATCTCAAGAAGTATAGCAAATAAAAATAATGAACAAGATACTGATACTGAGGTGGTGTGGTGTGTGGGATGTTGAGTTCATGTAATCTGTAATCTCTGATCTCCAGGATAATATCGACGTTCAAATAAAACTTAGTAAAAACAACCTACTTTTAGTACAAAAAAAACAAGGAGTTCTTATTATTTTACAATAATAGATTTTTCTGTTAGCATCATTATCATCATGAAGTACATAAACTCTACTCTACGCAACATTTCAAATTTCCTTTTTCATTCTAATTCATTGAATACTGTACAATGAAAAATTGGTGAAAATTAATAAAATGCGTATAAATGTGCATCATAACAACTTTTGTCAAACGACCATTACCTAAATTCAACTTTCATATACTATGTAAAACAGAATGTACGAATAAAAATATCATTGAAATTCCTAAGGCTTGAAAAAACTTGTACAATAAGCTTTTTTCTTGTTATTTTTTATCCTACAACTCCAAAACACCTTCATGGTTTTCTCAAATGACACATTGTATTTTGCATACACTGGTACTGATGGAATGGGTAAACAAGACGTAAAGATTACAAGAACAAATGTGATGCACAGAAATCAACAAATTAAAAATGTTTTTTCTGTTCACACAAATGCATTACAAATCACAATTTACAATGACTTTGGACTTTGGAATATTGCCAGAAATGGTATGGGGGAAGAAACTAAAGTGTCAGAGTAATCTTCATTTACCATAATTAATGTGTGCACTCATTAAGATTGAAATCTAACGACTAAAGGGCAGGGAATTAAATTATATCATAATTAATCACCTCTCGATTTTACAAAACAATAGTTTTGAAACGCCCAACTTCCATCATGTAGAATATTTAGTATCATTTTATGGGTACATTAAGTTTTCTTTACCCTTTAATTTTAAATACCTGGTATTCTTTGCTCACGTTTCTACAGGCTTATATGAATCATGTACATAGTAAAAAAACAGAAGATCAATGCATGATTCATGATTTATTTCCGATAAATTCGATATTCAGTGAAATATTGTTCATTTTAAATACCAAATACAAAGCCTCTATGAGACAAAAGAAACAGTCGAATAAAACAAGTTCCGACATCTGCGCAAAACAACATGAAAAAGCTTATTCTTAATATTTTCTTCCTTCTTTGTCATTCTCATCATAAAATTATTATTGAGGAAAAACTGAAAACTTGTGACGGATGGGAAAAAAACTTTGAAAACTACTATTTTATTAAGTGAGAAATTAAAAATTAAGTAGATAACAGGCAACATACTATTTAAAAATTACAGACGGGATGTTCTAATTATCGTTAAGACTTATGACTTGTAATTGTTAATTATTATGTAGTTTTTTTTCTTACCTGGAGCTTGCATTCCCATTGACACGGGTGAGTTATAAGGATGTGGACTAACATAGCCGAGACCTGGAACCAAAACATACGGTGCAGGTGGCAATCGAATGTAAAAAACTGGAGAGTTCCCATTAACGAGCTGATGAGTAGGTATTTCATTTAGAGTGTCTGTCCGTCCATAACTATTATAGTAATTAATTGTGGGAAGCCTTAGAAATTTGGAATTATTCATCCTCGATGAAGAGCCCCTGTGTGTCAAAGTTGCTCCATTCACAGCTCGAGACGCCAGGAAGAGCATCAAAATTACAGTGTAGCTTATCATCTGAAAAGAAAAATCAAAAAAAAATAATAATTTAATAATCAATTTTCTCTCATTCTCCAAACATTCATGATTTCTGTCTTGTCTTGTCTTTTCTCAGCATTCAAGCTCAGCAATCAAATAGGAAAACGTGATGGTGGCAACAATTTTTGTCTGGTGAGCGCATATTTGTCTGTTTCATCCATTTATTTACCTACATGGCGCCATAAGTGATGAGCTGTTAGCTTTTATATACTGTGTACTATAATAATAATAATCATGTCATAAAAAAGTAAAAAGTAGCATTCCATTCGACCTCAAATATTTTAGACGATATAAGTTTCTTTTTGGTTTCAAAAAAGTTTTGGAGCAATGGCAAGGAAAGAATAAAGTACGTGTATTTTAAAATTACCAAATTACGATGCCAAGGGTGAGAGGGGAAGGATTATTTGCCAAGAACCAATAATGTAATGAAAAAAGTGTTTTATTATGATCTAGCAAAAGTTTTGGAACTCAAGTGCCACAAAAAATCTCCATCTGGCTAAAAATATTATGATCCTATGTATGCACACAGCATACATGACTCTTCATTCGTGTAAATAGTAAAATGTACTTTTATAAACCGAATAATAATACTTTGAAATCGCATTATTACTTTAAACACATATTAAATATTATAAGGTATTAAGCCATAAACCACTCAAACAAAAACTAGAAATTCTAATGTCATAATTGTGCTCAACGACCTTTGAGCTTTGAAATCCACTCCATTTACAAACACTACGAGGTACGAATTTAGTGTAACTTTTGCACATCATCATCAAAATTGTTCCCCATTACAAATTTCAAGTACATCAACAATCAACATACATGACGATACATGTATATTATGTATAATAACATGGGCAAGAAATATTCACTGAAATGAAACCATATAGATAGCTTTTAAAAAACTCGTGCATAGGAAAACAATAAAAAAAACTAAATCAAACTACTTTTTCCACCACTCTTCTCACCACATTTATGTATCAAAGGCAATGGTAAAATCTAGTCAAGTCTCAAGTAAAGTAAAAAACTAAAAAGCACAGTAGTCTGAAGTCTGAATACTGAATACTTTCCCTCCGTCATAATTGTGATTGTCATACATGTCAATCCATTTAAAAATGTACACGCGTGTACTCAAGAAACGCCTCAAATCTCAACTCAAGCATGAAAAAAGTTGCAACAACCAAGTGACTTTTCTCTATTCAAATCAGATCAGTGCAGAATGATGCACAAGTAAAAGAACAGAAAACTGAGAAACTACAACTAAAATATATCATCCACGTTAACCGCAACTAACCCACACACAACACTCAACACACAACATGAAAACTAAACAAACAAACAAAGGACGGAAAGAAAATTTCAAGAAAATAAACAAAACTGTTTACCTGAATTGCCGATCCCTATAATTTCTGAATCTGAACCATCCTTCTCTCTTCCTCTAACCTACATTTTTGTGTTTAAATTATTATGGAAAGCATTGGTGCTTTTTTTTGCAGTATTTATTTTGTATGTCGATATACATGTGCATTCTCCATTCTCAATGCCTGTATGCTGTGTGCGTGTTTTACACACATGCTTCCTCACTTACTACTTACTTCTTACACAGATTGCTCTTTAATGAATAAATATGAATATGAATAAAACATACTTTATTAAACATGTTTATAACGTGGAATACAAAGGGAAGGAACAAAAATACCTGTAATTTTATGTAATGCACTCGTTTTATGTATGTGCATTATTTCTGTCGATTCAGAGAATATTTTTGCATTTAAAATACTACAAGTAAATTTTCATTGTGAATTGTAAAGAATAAAGAATGTTTTATGTATATTCAATATTCAGTGGCAAAGAAATTGAAAACCAAAATTGAACCAAGTTTTGTATTTTGCATTCGTAATTTGTATTAAATAATCTTTTGCTTGTATGTCATGGATTAGTGCATGAAATTATCAAAAGTTGTTAAAGATTTAAACACATGAATTTTACTTCCATTTGACTACAAATTATAATATTATAAAATATAACCTACTGAATTATAATATAATAATATGTACAATGTGTCTGTTTTGTGCTTCATGTTCCACTCACAATTGTCAAAAACATGGTAGATGGTGGAGCATTCACGCCTTTTATCTCTTACTTAATTCACTAAGTATTTATGAATGAAAGAATCAAGAACGGGCGAATGAATATGTGTACAATGTACAATGGAATATATAGAATTTGGAATATGGAATATGAATGAACATACATATTCTCTCATCTGATTCGGATTCAAGATTTTAAGTACACAGAACAACAATTGCTGCAACTATTATAGGGAGCATCGAAGCAGATCTGAAGAAAAAAAAAACTTATTCATTCAAGTGAATTTTATAGTGTTTACTTTTCTTCATTCTTACACCGTGCATACCTATTCCCATTTGTGGTTTCCTATGGAAAATGGTCAAGAGTGAAGAGTGAAGAGAGTGCATATGAATATGAGTATGAATACATACGTAATGCTCCATAAATATGCACAGACATATTATCGCATATAGATGTTAGATGTATGTAGATGTATCATCGCTATTTAGTATTTAGTGCTCACCACAGTGGCTGAAACGTCGGTAAATATATTTACCATTTTTACCATGAAGCTCTTCACTCCACTCCATGCTGTGACATTTTCAATAAACTCACTGACAGACATTTTTATACCTGCTTTTATCTAGGTGTATACATAATATAATAGACAAAACGTCTCACAATTATTTAACCTCATAAACACTGTAAAGTGTACAGTGTACACTGCTCCTTTCTACAAAACACAAAATACGAGTACACGTGTATGTGCGTATTTCGTATTTATTTCTGCATTACAAGTTTATGTAGATTAGTTGTTCCTAATTCTGTATAAAATTTAAAAAAGACTCCCATCTTTACTCTGTACTCTATTGCATTAAATTGAATTCACTTCCACTATCCAGTCCAATTTAATGCACATAATTTATATTTGACCTGTATCCTGTGTATCATGCAGTACTACACACATATACATTATACATAGGACATGGATTCAAATAATGTGTAGAGTGTAGAGAAAATTAATCTTGATCTATTTAATAGAACCCGAAAGATATTAGACCCTCATCTTTTCATTCTCATCATGTAAAAGGTAAAAGAGGTTTTTGCCTCTCAGGAGCACAAGAGTGTTACAATTCACAATTCATATGGTAGTATGTATAATGTATAGTGTATAGTTAGGACGAAGAGGAAAGAGATTGAAAATTGGTGTTAAGTAAATTAGAAAAAAGTGATCATTTTTTCTCCTGATCCTCTCGTCCTTCTTCTTCTTCTACTTCTTCGTCCTCTGCATCATCATTATCACCCTATAGAATTTTCGATATTGGAACCACGAGTACAACATAACAATAACAACAACAATACAGTCGAACAATGACCAATGCACATTTCTCATGAAGCTCATGTATCAGGACTATACACTATACATACTACATACACATGGGCATTTTACATGTATGTAGGAATACTCGTAACATACATTTGCATCTAGCCCGGCTACAGAAAGTACAAGAAGAAGAAGAATGAGTATAGAGTATAGAGCATATGAGCATAGGGTGAGAAATTGAAATGCATCGTATAAGTCACTAATAAACAGACGTCTTCTCATCTTTCTTGATTGTAAAAGCCATAGTTAAAATGCAATTTGATATCGATGGTAGTTATTAGCGAGAGCATTAATACAATACTTAATAGTGTGATATGATATCGAGTATTGAGTATTATCATCTTCACATGTCCTGCATCTTATTTCTTATACATTATACATTTTAAATCTACAAGGTGCCTAGCGTATAAGTTGGATTCATTCACACAATAACATATGTAATAAGTAACAAGGCTATACTTTATATACATTTAATATTACGAGCAAATTTTCATAGCACCCATTTAGTACGATTTTAAGTATGTACAATATACATTCAAGTGAGAGAGAGGAAAAGATGGAAAAAAAGGTTCCGTTGCTTGGACATTCTTTTTTTTTATTCCTTTCTCCAATCCATCCCTTTCTGTCTCATCATACTGCTTAGAATTAGAATTATGCTATCCATCTCGTGTGCCAAAATACAAAATAAATATGCCTCAGTGATCAGTAAAGCAGCCTAATTAAGTATCGAGTATCAAGAGCCCGTGAAGGAATGTAAAAAAAACACTGTATAATATACTTTCATTTAAGATTTTGCTTTTCCTCTAGTCTTTAAACATGGTAAAACCCCATGCTAAAGTGAAACGAATTGCATACACATTTAGTCGGGAACTTTATCTACTATTTAAATACTTTTAAAACGGCATAAGAAGTCTTTTAGGAATTGTGTATTTAAACCAAAGAGAGTCCAAGAAAAAACCTTAAGCGGCAAGAAGAAGCAATATTCAACGAATTTATTGCATTTCAAATTTACAGAATCAGTGTACCAACTTAGTTTTAGAATTTCTCAAGCTTCAGCTATAGTAAAAAAAAAGAAGAATCTGCATCTCTTTATTCTCGTAAAATCATGTACTGTATTCTCGGATTCATTGTTTATTGGAAATTGGAATGAGCTTTTCAAATTTACAAGAATAGTTCATATGTATCTATTGTATGAAAGGAAAATAAACTCCTGTGGGTAAAAGTAAAGTAAAGTCCTTGACCAAGAAGAATTTCAAGATGAGTTAATGAGGAATTTGTACGACATTGAAACTGAGAAGGGCCATGCACAAATGTGTAATTTCTGTAGATTGTAGACAACGAATCAAGAATGTGTGTACTTAAATAGTCACACATAGAAAAAAGCGAGCAATACTTTTTGCTCCAATTTCTCTGTTCTTTGGTGAGGAGGAGACATGATCTATGTATGCATTAAAAAAATTCTCTCCAGCTAAGCATACAGCCGCAAGCCAGTGTTTTGTTTGCATCTTTCATTTTATCCTATATAGATATGTATTATGTATTGTGTATCAACTTACAATCTCCTCCTCATCCTCACTAATGATTAGAGTAATTGTAACAATAAGAAAATGACTCCACAATAGGGATCTATTTACACCCATGGCGAAGATCCACATTTGATACCATTTGATACTTCTTCATCTTCCTCCTGTGCACAATCTGTGTCTACCTACTACCAACTACCAACTACCTACACAGTAAGAAAGCACCTTCAAATTGTCAATTGTTATACACACATATGTACACATGTACGAAGTATCTGTAGTACGTACACATGTCTATTTACATCACACATCACACCGACTTTGAAACCCATTATGGTATTTTACAGCACACACAGTGAACAACGATGAAAACGTCGAAAGGAAACAACAACAACAACAACAGCACGATCAACCTACAAATTCAAATATAATTTCTTTTCAAACGATGTCCATACTTTAATGGTATGTAGAATGTAGAATGTGGTGTGCACTCCATTCTCGATTTTCCATTCTACACGTGGTTTTTCAGAAACGTCGAATATTTGTACATATACACACAATACTTTATTGAACGAAAACTATAGACTACACTATACAGACCATAGCTAGTATAAGATGTATAAGATGTATAGTATAAGAGTAAGTTTACTGAGAATAAGACTTATTTTCTATGCCATGAATAACTTTTTCTTGTATCTTATTTTACAGAATCAATACATCTACAATCTACACGTGACTCTGTATGTACAATGTACAATGTCCAATGTGTGAGCGGATGTGTGAATTGTTCTGTTTCCATTTTCCATTGGATTCAAAATTCAAAAGACAGAGTCATATTAAGTTGAGATTGGAGATGGAGATCTTTTGTATGCCGACAACAAAGTCATGTGCGAAATGGGACCGATAAAATCATTTTGTCATTGTTGCATATGCCTTTGTTATACATTGCACATACAACACTTTCGTACAATTTCGTGTACTGATTACTGATAAATGCACACACATGTGCCTCTATGTATTCCCTTGAACGTCCTCAACCCCATCAAAGTTTGTAAAAAAAAATAAAAATAAGTCACTAGTCACATGCGATTTGACATAGCTATCATAATAAATAAGTACCACATCAAACTCTCTACAATCTACACTCTACGTTCAAATCCCGCTAGCCAATTATCACCAAAATATGTTACATTTACAATTTACACCATTGCCCACTTTACAACAAAATATTTCAAAATAGATCCATCATAATTCATAACACTTTTTCATTAATCCATAATAAAGTTTTGATATGTTTTATGTTGTGCAATTGAAAGTACACTCAATAGTAAAAAAAAAACTAGAGTAATCAAAATAGCATGTAAATTATAAAGTATACAGTATACAGCATCGATTGAAAAAGAATCTTGTAGTGAAAAAGTTTTTACTACAGATATTAGTAAAAATGTTACACTTTGAAAAAAGAGGTAAAATTTTCAAAAATACAAAAGCATAATGTATAATAATATTTAATACGATTGTACACATTTCATGTACTTGGATTTATATTTTTTCTCAGAAAAAAATGTTGTAAAAAGTAATTAACTCATCATAATAATATACACAGAGTATACGGAACGGAATGAACCTTTATTCTGAATTATTATTATTATCATTTCTGAGCTTGTATTAACGCATCGTATGGTGTATAGTCCGCTCGAGAAGTATCTATATCTTTTTTATCACGTTAAATAAATGATGATCTGATCGTGAAATGAAATGTATGTTTTATAAAGTTTTAATGACTATCTTTCCCTCTCTCTCTTTTTCTCTCTCCCTCCATAAATTTTATAACACATACAGGAAGTTTCATATCTACCTAGTAATGCAGACAGTAGACAGGCAACGTATTATGTATGTATCATGTTTGGTCGTATTAAATCAGAGAACCGGAGCAAACTCGGCTATTCACTATTCACACACTGTGCAAACTACAGACATATCTGGTGCTCGGTGCTACTGTCAAGTTGAATAAACGGATGTGTACCTTTGTTAAACATAAGGTAATATATGATGCAATTAAGGTAAATATTGCACATTTTGACATAAGAGATTAAACGTGGTAAGATAATTAATATGTTGCTGGAGGCTAAAGACGGGATAGATAGTACAAAAATGAAGTTTGGCTGGACTCTTGAATCTTTTATCAAACATATATATATATATAAACGTATTTACTATACACGTGCCAATGTACTATATGTATACATACCAATCAAATATGTATAACATTTCCGCCTAAAATTTGCGTAAAAACATCATATTGTAAATTGTAATACACAAAATACAAAACACAAAACATAAGTTATTCATAAGGAAATTTAAATTCACTGTAAACTGTAAACTGTAAAGTAAAGCAGCCGTGATATGCTGTCATTTTTTCTTATTTTTTTTCCTTTTTCCTTTTGTATAGTTTCAAGTTTGAAATGAAATGATATGAAACTATAATTGAGAATTCGTTCTAGTTGAACTTACACATGAAATTTATGAGCAATATTGTTATAAACGTAGAAAGAAGCGGAGAGAGGAAATTCCAATTGTACAGTACAAATATATACATATACATAATATGTACAATGTACAATGTAACATATAAATTATTCAGTTCTATTTCATTTTTTTTTGCTCTCATCTGCTTCATCTCTCCTTTCAGATCCTCATACATGCATTTCTATTTGACTTGATCCCAAGTTTAAATATGAGTAAACTCAAAACTCAAATCTCAAAATGTCCATTGAGTATGAATGTGGAAAAACAAAACAAAAGTATTCACAATACATATACACATCCGTAAAAACTATATGTAGAGAATGTGACTAGCAAGTCCGTAAAAGTTACACTGTAGACTGTAGAAAAGTAGCAAATCACACATTCAAGAAGAAGAAGAAGTATAGACAAGAGAGAGAGAGAGAGACTTTCATAATGTAATATAATAATAATGTTTGAAAGAGAGATAAAAAGTTCATCCACACTGACATTGACAGGTATCATGAGTTTGAGAGAGAGAGAGAAGTCGTAAAGTTTTTCTTTCTTTCTCTTATCCTATAAATTTGTTGCTTCTTAACTTGGGAATCAAATTATTTTATAAGGCCAAATAATGAGTATCCTCACTTGCTTTTGCTCACTTTGCTAAAATGAATTTTTCTTTTAGACCATCCACTACAAACTATACAAGGTTGTGCCTTTTAGGACTCTTTAGGAGAATACAAAAATTGTGTAGAAAAATCATACATTCTCAATTCATAATTTGACCAGTAAAAAAAATCCAACCCTTCTCTTTCACGTTGTACTTGTCCCATCTTCAATTAATCGTACTGTATCGAAGCCGCAGCAAAATTGAAAAATAGTTTTGATGAAATAATCAAAAAAAAATTATTTAAAAATATTTATAAAAATTTGCACAGCACTAAATGAATTTATCTGCTACTTTTCAGTCTGGGTTTTTTAAAACCTTTATCTAGATGAATTTGACTTCTTTTTTATCACTTTTATCTTTCAATCACATGAATTTAGATATCAATAACGATATCGATACAAAGGGTAGATGGACGAGGAGACAAAAACGTCGCCGTCATCTAAAAGGAAAACTTGTAACTTGTAATCAAATAAACTAGATGTCCAAGATTGAAAAAGAATCTTGTCGTCGTAAATAATTTTAAAAATCAATAATATAAGTATACAGTACACAGATATATGTGCAGAAGTTTCCCATCATTCAAGAGACAAGAACAATCCGATTGATGCTTATTATTTATTATTGTCAACACAGCTTTGTATTTATATATTATGTATCGTACATGTTTTATGTTTGAGCATATTTGCGACTGTAAGTATGTATACATACAAAGTAAATTACCTACTGGTCATTCACAAGTCATTCATACATAATACATATGATATTATCGTTATAAAATCTTCATACTGGAAAATTTAGCTAAAAACCTCATAACAAGACAGTAAAGAATTTTGTCTGACGTTTTTTTTTTCTTATCACATTTCACTAGATGAAACAAAACTATGCGGCAACAGAAGAATCAAGTAAAGAACCTTTCAACAAGTGATAGTAGAAAAAAAAATACAAGATACGACTGGAATCATCATTACCAGGAGTTGATTGCCTTCTTATTTTTCTTTAACTGTAGAACTACGAACAAGCCGGAGATACATCTACAACCTACACATGTATCTGTATGTAGTATGTACAATGTACAATGCACATGAAATGATACAACAAACTTTAAAATCTCAACAACTCAAGTCAATGTCTCTGCTTCTATATCTAGTTTTTCCTCTATATTTTTGTTTTACAAATTTTACAAACAATTTTCAGAATATCATAACTCTTTTCACATACATAATAATACATAATATAAATCCAGCTTAATTCGCCTTATACATCAAAGTCTTGTGCTTGTAGTAGTATTATTAAAATACACATACACATACATCTTTACACATGAGCCCCAAATGCACCAAAGACTGTGTACTGTGAGTAGTACCTAAGCATAAAAATATAGATTATAGCACACTTGGACACAGCAGGAGAATGTTTTTCTTTCTAATAAATAAGTACTGGAGGTGTCTATGCATTCATTATAATTAAGTAGCCCACATTATACGAATTATTTGCAAGTGTGGTGTGTATGTGGAGTGTGAGTAACTTCAAATAAATTGTATGGTCAAGTTGAATAGAAAAATAAATCGTGCCTACAAAATCTATGGAAAAGACGTCATAAACGGTGCTCACAACATGCAATATGCATGCTTAAAAACATGGCTAAGCTTTCTCCCTAGTTTTTCAAAATATCTATTATAATAATAATAATATAGAAGCCTCAAATTGGAGAAACAATCCTTTCTTGGTCCTTTTTCCTGCCTCTAATTTCGCTCATACGTCATTTTTCAAGAATTTGTTTTTTTGCTT
>JABASP010001343.1:0-30737 GCA_019776565.1 Sminthurinus signatus | reverse complement strand
GTAAAAGTGATCAAAAGTTGTCACTTTTACATGCACTAAATATGACAAGAATATTCAAATAATATTCTCCATGTATTCTCATGTACATACTTTTCCTGTCATCTTTCTTAAACTGCTGATTTCCCAACAGTATCTGTATCTGTGACTGTACTAGTACAGTCACAGCTGCCTTTATCTTTTATATAATATTTCCTATCCTATTTTCGTCATATTTACTCAACTGAGCTGAGCTGTCATTGAAATTAGTTTTTGAGGTTATTCTATATTTATATACTATATACAATATACACACTACACACGCGTAACGCGTACTCATTTCCCAAAAAGCAAACTAAATAACTAGTATGAAAATTAAATAATTGTAGCCTCCTTATTTCTTATCAATTTGGAAAATGGACAATAGAAATAGACAATGAGGATTTGTTAAAAAATATAGTGACATTTCTCATGCAACCAAAACCCACAAAATATTGAACAGCCAAGAGTCAAGAGTCAAGAGCCTAGAGTGACCATTCCCTAATTCGTGTTTACATTTCTTTTTTCTATACTCTATATTTGATATTAGAGCATTAATTAGACTTTGAATTCATATTTGTCTCTCTATTTGTATTTGGAATTTGTAGTTGTATTTATACTTATTGCTTATTATTTTCAAATTCAAATTCAATCCCAAGTTCAAGTTCAAGTTTGAAAGCTCTAGGAGCATAAAGTATAAAGTATCAAACATATAAATGCAAAAGATACAAGAGAAAAGATGATACCCCACAGATTTGATAATAACCACCCACACGGATTTAAAAGACTCAAGACTCAAGACTCAAAACTCAAACCTCTCTTGAAGAAATGCCATGTAAAATGTAAAATGTAATAATGGACTTGGATGTAAATGTACTGTATAAAATGTATAATAAACTAGATGTATTACACTTTATACCGAAGCTGCATGGAAAATTGAAAAGTCTTATGATAGTCTTAAAATGGCAATGGCCAAAGGATAAAAGGGAAGAAAAGGTTCTTCTTCTTCCTCTTCTTAAATGTAACCATACCATTCCATTCCATACGTTTCTATTTTCTATGTATATATTCACAATTCACACATGTGTGCACAATCCACAATCCACAATACAATACATAAATATACATAATACATATTGTGATGTGGGAAATGTGCGTAGTCGTGTGTACTGCTCAGCGTAAAACGTATAATGTATAACGTATAACGTATAATATTTTAAGCGAGACTAAAGTAAAGGCTGAGGATGATCCTTTTCTGACATGTGAACAAAGAGTCACTCGTTAAATGTGGATGAAATGGTAACTGGTAAATACTAAATACTAAATGGTAAATGGAAAGCTAATATTGTCAAGAATCAACAACTAAAAAGAGCAAGAACCAAAGAACCAAACAACTAAAAGAAGAAGACACATGCAGCGAGGAGCTTTAAAATGTATGGAGTGAATTTGTGCAATTCTATTGTCAATTATACGTACATACATGTGTGAAGACTCAAGACTCAAGACTGTAGAGGAAAGAATATCCTAAGAAACTATCCACTGGATTGGATTGAAAACCACAACCAAAACCAAAAGCCAACCTCCTCACTAGTAATAATAATGAACAAGATTCAGATTAGCCATAGCAATTATTGTTCTCTTCTCATTTCTCATTCATTGTACATGTGTACACTTTTCATTCTGAATTCTAAATATCTATCCACTCTTGCATTTTCCTTCCCTTTTATTCCTTCTTCGGCTCTTTCTTTATTTTAAACCTACTTTTAACTTTCCATTCCTTGGGATTTGGCATTGACGTTCAACTTGAAGTTGAAGTTGGAATTCCGTAAGTCTCAAGTCTAAAGTTCTCAAAGTTTGATGACGGTTCTCTACTGTTATTGTATTTTTGATAGGCCGTGTTAATACCTGTAGCAAAAAGTACGGTGAACGGTGCACAGAATACATGTACAGAGTATATCTACTATCTAATATCTATTGTGTATAGTCGTGGTGGAGACAGACAACGGATTAACAAATAGGAAATACGAAAAACACACATTCACATATGAGAAGAAAGGGAAGAAAAGGGCTAAATCTAATCATTCCTTTTGGGATTTCTCAACTCAAAACTCAAAACTCAACTCAAACTTCAAACTTCAAACATCAAACTTGACGATGACTTCCACAAAAGAGAAAAAACAAACATAATCCGAAAAGAAAGAGAAAAGAGAGAAACCATATGCATTTAGTACAAGGTATCTATCTATAGATAGTAGATATAATAGAAACTATAAGCTAGAAATAAAACGGAATCAAAATTCCAAACCTCCAAACTTTGGTACAAATTACAGATACATGTAAAATGTAAAGGTATAAGTTGACCATATACCATATAAACTTGTTCCTTGGATTTGGATTTTATACCTATATGAAAAGAGTTATCTTCCCCAGTTTCGTTTCTCCACCCCTTGAAATTATTTCAATGATTGCTAGTTAGCATTTCACATTTCACGCTTTTTTGATTTTCTCATTATTACTTTTTTGACATTTTTCCCTCGACACTCTAAAACTACATACGTTTTCTTTCATTTATAAGATTATTTCTTATCCTTAGTTTTTCCAGGGACCCTCCTCTTTTTTTCATGAAACCTGAATACTGAACACAGAACAATGAACACAGAATACAGTCAACACTTCATCACGTGAAAAGTTTCCTTGAATATACCTAAAATATGAAATATATAAAGAACAAAGAAAAAAGAAACTAATAATAAAAATAAGAGTAAAGGGGCAAGTATTAACAAGGTTAAAAAAAAGTAAGTAAATTTCGGTTTGGGATTTATTTGGGAGTGTAACGTTTCACAGGTTCTCATTCCATATTCAATACTAAATGTCCAATATTCAATAGCCAATATCAATAGTGTGTCATTTACAGTTAATAGTTGATGCAGGTGCACATAAACAATGCACGGTTCACAGTAGTATACTTTTTCGTTTACTTTACCATGATAATAATAATAATAATTTCCTACTCATCATTTACTTCACATAATAATAATAATAGTAATGATGATAATACACCATAATTCATTTCCCTCCATTAAATATTACGTAAACCAGGCAGCGATTACTAAAATATATCTATATAATAGAAGATAAACTGCAGATTGATTTTAGACTTGAGACTCGAGACTTGAGCTTGAGCTTGGACAATGCCAACTCCAAAGCCAAACGCCAATGGCTTCTTCATTTCCGCAAGCAGTAAACAGTAACAAAAAGCACCCAAAAATGGAAGAAATGAAAAATGAGGCTCATCATGCAAGGCAAAAAAACAGAAAAAAAGCTACTAGAGAAAATAATAAATACACGGTACATGGAACATTGGAAATATACTTTGTACAGTAGAATAGTAGTAGACAGTAGAATGGCCAGTGACAAAAACGATTACCATAAAAATAAAAAATAATGAATGTCCGTTGCATCAACATTCAACATTCAACATTAAGGTTTTCAAAGTAATTTTCCAAAAATCGATTTCCTCTCGATTTTCTCAACTCTCAAACTCTCAACTCAAGTATGTGGACTTTAGAACAAAAATACGTAGGATAAAGGATAAAGTAGATATATTACGTAATATAATAATAATATTAATAATAATAAAAACAAAACGAGGAGCTTTAAGCTTTTGTTTTAGTTTTTTTGCTTTAGTTCAAGCCGAAACTGAAGCCGAAGCTAAAGTCCAGAATAAAGAGTAAAGAATGTAGAATTGAGAATCGAGACTCTCAAAAAACTCCATACAGCATAGAGCATGCAGCTAAAAAATGACAATACTATCGATAATTCCTAAAACATTGTCCGCCCACTCGGTTCAAAAAAAACTTCCTCCTATTTATCTTCCCGAGTTTCATTTTCATTCCACTTTTTTCCCAACACACAAAGCACAATATACAATGTGCACGCTAGACACTAGATAAATATGCACCATATACATCCACAATAAATACGGTATCTTCTATCTTTTATATAAGATGCCTTATGCTCTCCGTACAACTGAAAACTGAATTTGGAATTGGTTTGCTATGGTTTAGTAGACAAACTCGCTCCTTTCTTTCTTTCTTTATGAAATAATGAATAATAATCTTTGGTCTTTGGTCCTTTACGCATTTCCACTTTCTTCTTCTCATTTCCCATCCCATCCCAATCCAACCCAATCCAATCCAATACTCCTCTTCTATCTATTATCTCTCTCGTGGTATTTAGTATTTAGCGTTTACTATTTAGTATTTAGTATTTAGTACCTACACAAGATATGAAACGATTGTGATGGTGATGTTGATGATGATGATTGTGAGACCTCCTCTTTTCTCTTTTTTTTTGTTTTTCATCTTGTCGGTGCGGTGGTTTGGTTTGGCTTTCTTTGCCAGTTGAGCTCTTTGGTTGTGCAATTACTTTTTGTACATTGTACATATGTTTAGTATTTAGTATGCTACTTCTTCTCATCCTCAATCCTCAGTTCAGTTAGTTTTCATTCCTCATCACTCAAAAAATTGAGATAGTCTCATTCAACTTGAACTTGCACTAGCCCTTGCATTTGACTACTACTACTACTAATTCTACTAATATTATTAATACTTAATACTGCACATTGTACAATGTGCACTGTCCAACAACCAACAACAACACGGCACAAAGGAGGAAGGGAGAGAAAAACAGGAGTTTAGAACAATGTTCAATTATTTTTATGTCCAGCCTACTTTATACATGCACACACAATATAATACAAAATACAGATATTATATAACATTTAATACACATCCTTTTGTATCTTGGTTCTTGTGTCCATGCAATTACACGCTTTGCAAACACATGTAATTTACCTCTCACAATCCAATCCAATATCCAATCTCATCTCATATAGTATCTGTTCACAGTAGAAAGCAGCAGCATTTCAAGGGATGCATATCGTATTATAGCGTATCTTATTGTTTTGTACTTTGTACTTTATATTTTGTATCGGGAAATGAAAAACATGGATTTACTTGTTAGTTTGTCGTCAAAAGCAATAATTATGAGTTATTAGTACACAAAGTACATAATACACAACTACATGGAAAACTAACTACATGGCGTAGTTGATTGTTGATTATTTATTATCTATTATCTATTACTCCTCTCAACTACATCAGCTAAATAGTTGTCCATTATTTATTATAGGAAGGAATATCATAGTATCTGTACGCCTGCCGTCTACCATCTAAATCTGTTCCCTTGTTGAAGACTTTATGACCACTGTTCAATCTACAATCTACGATCTACTGAGTGAGCGTCCACTAATCTACAGTAATAATAATATCTATTATTGAACAAACAATAAGCCGCCGCCCGCAATTCAATGCGATTCAATGCACGCCAATCCATTTCAATTGACAATAGAGTAAACTGTAAAGTATAATAGGAGGATGATCGACTCTGGCTTTGGTTCTGTTCGGTAATCAGTTTGAATGAGTTTCAATTGGTCCTTTGTCTTTTTCCTTTGTTTCACCGTTTAAAATAGTAGTCGATAGTCGATAGTATCGACTTGAGAATCGACACTTGATGTATTTTATCTTGCACGACTTTAACAATCTTCATCCTCATTAAGTTGGCCAGTATTTAGTATCTAGTAGCCAAATTGAAACTAGAGGAACTTGAACAAATTAAGTTTATTTCTTCTTCATGTTCAAGAGTTTCAAAATCACTAGACTCTAGACTGTAGACATGATTGGAAATTTTTAAAATCTGCTTTGAATTTCCGACGGAACTTTGTCGAGAAAATGAGGAAGCAAAACTAATACAAACCAAAAATCAAATGAAACTAAACCAACACCAGAAAGAGAACCTAAAACCGAACCTAAATCGGAAAAGGAGAAACAAAACAAAACAAAGGAAAAGGAGACAAACTAATAAAAGTGTAACCGAAAACATGTGAGGGACTAAACCTTGGGCGGAAAACAAGAACAAAATGTAAGAGAGCGACGACGACAACAACCACGGTGATGATGATGATGACGGTGGTGGAGGGTCGTAAGTCGTAAGAGAAAACAGATGAGAAAGTACGAGGAAGAATGTTAATTTTCATTTTCATCCTCATTTTTGAGAAGAGGGGAAAGATTTTTGCTTTTCCTGTGTGCCCAAAGTACAAAGTACAATCTACAATCTAGAATGTACAACATATATTATACAGAGAATTGCAGATTGTACATTGTGTAAGACTGCAGTGTGCAATAATGGAGGATGGTGGATGGAGGAGATTGCAGAGTGACGACGAGGAGTGAGGACTTAATAAATAAATCCAAACTCCAAGCCTCTTTCTCTTTCTCTTTGCTCTTTCCTCTGAACTGAATAGATGCATGAATATATTCGTATATATTATATTACATGTGTATATGAAATGCTCAATCTACAATCTACAACCTACTGCATACCTTCTCCTCCTCTTCCTCTTTTCTACTTGTACCTATCTGCTCTTCCTCTGCTTCCCTCTGCCTGCCTGCAGGTCTCTAGTCTCTAGTGTAAATGAGAAAAAGCGTAAATTGTAGGTTATGGGTTAGTTTGGATTACATAATAATACGTGCAGCATGCAGCACCAGGACTCTAATTGAGGAGAACCCCGTGGAATTTACAAATTAAAATTAGGGCTCTCTCCTCTCCTTCTCCAACTACTTACTGTACAAACTACACAAGCAAACCAAACCAAAGTACTGGAGTTTGGATTCAAGTGAGAGGCACTGCTACACATTACACATTACACATTTTCAGGTTACACAGGAACAGACTGTGAGTCGTCGTCATCCTTACACTTTCACATCCTCTCTCTATACTCTACATTCTACATACATCATACATATTCAATGTGTGTGTTTAGTGTGTACATTCACTCTATACGCAGTAGCCAGTACCACCAGACCAGCATGAAACAAATGTACAACGTACATGGATATTTTATACAACGGAAGAGGAGAAATCACCTCAACCTTAGCATTACATGAAAAGGAAACAACTTAATGATTGTCTGTGTACGGTGTACTTGATACTTGATGCTCCGCTGGATCACCGTACCGAGCTCACAGTTCACTTTTCACTATTCTGACCTGACCAAAACCAAACCCGGAGCCAAAAGCCAAATGCCAAACGCCAAACCCCACCAAAAGTCAAACCAAACTAAACCAACAGTGTAAATTTCCCTCCGTGTTTGCATTATATCCTACATTCTACATACATAAATTCAACATTCAAACCAAAACTAGGACCAGAAGACAGACAGACAGACAGAGGCAGGCTTTTCATAGTACAGAGACCATGTAATTCCAATTTCCATGTACTAGTAAACTTAAATGTAAATGTAAAATGTAAATGCAGTGTATTATGTAATATACCCTGAACAAATTATGAAAATTTAGACTTTGAAAACAAGAGAAAGTTGTGTGTATCTTGTATCTTTTGTTCTTCTTTCTTTCATTTTCCATTTTCCATGTTCTATGTTCTATGTTCTGGTTTCTATTAGTTTTCATACAATTTATCAATATGAGCCTGACTCATGTAGACTTTAGTCCAAAAAGAGTGTAGACAGCCAAAACGGAATACAAAGTACATGGAATTGAATCCAGATGAGGCGAGAGGAGACAAGTCAAATTGCCGACGCGACTCTTCCTCTTTCTCTCTCTGTATCTCTGACTCTCGGACTGGACCATCCTTCCGAAATTTACTTAGGAAGTAAAAGTAAATAAGCCAGTTTTGCCCAGCAAATGATGACTGAAATATCTAATATGTACCAGAAACTATGGACATGTGTAACATGTAATGTGTAATGTGTGTGTCCATTTTCTGTTTCTGGTATTCGGTATTTGGGTACAAAATACATAATACAAAGTATATGTAACAAGAATTTTCTTCCCCTTCCTCAAAGTTTCAGATTCGGAATTTCGGAATTGGAATTTGCTTAAAACTACACAGAAACAGTCACAGACATTGACGAAAACTGGAACTGGAACTCAAACTGACTGACTAACCCAAACCATAAGCTAAATAAACTAACAGAAGAGAGAGAAATGAGAAAGATTGAGCGGAGAATGGAAAATGGAGAATGAAGTTCACTAAGTAAGTGGAAGAGTAATATTACAAAATTTCAGTCATTTCCAAGTAAACACAGAAAACAGAGAGAGAGAGAGAGAGGGAAAAGGAGGAAAAGATTTCATGTACACTTTTGTCTCTTTTGGTTTAGTTTAGTTTCAATAGTGTCAACATTTGGGGACATAATGAAAAGAGGGCCTCATCTCAAAGATCCTTCCATCCAGTCAACTTTGAAAAGAACAACCAGAAGAGAAAAGCATTCACTCACTCGGCAGTTTTAACTTTACCTTGTTTAATACATAATATACAATGTACAATCTAGATGCACCTAACTAAATGCAAATGTAACTCAAGACGAAAAATGTAACCAAGAACAAACTTTGTATGTACATTGTCGAATACGGATTCTCGATTTTGGATTGTTGATTGTGCATGTATAAATTGTATAAAGAGAGAGACAGAGAAAAGGCAGGAGGAAAACGATAACAGAGAGAAATTTGAAACTAACCAATATTTTTCCTCAAACTCCTGGAGGACAATGGACAGAGGGATGGAGAACAATGAATGAAAGAGGCAGGTCGTCTGTCTCTCATTCTGTCTTTTTCTTCATTTTTCTATTAGTTTTCTCCCATTCAAATTTTTCGTAATTTTACTAATATTCCGTCCACACCACAAGTAAACTATATAAACTAGAAACCGTAACAAATGTAACATAATGTGTACATATTTTACCGCAACTTGTTTTGTTCTGTATTCTGTATCTTGTATCTGTAACTGTAACAAGTAACAAATGACAGTCGACAGAAAACTAGGAACTGGAAATGTGAACAAAAGAAAAACACCATTAGAATCATACCTATTTTTCACCCGAGTTTATGAATTATGATTAGTTTGAAGTTTGAAGTTTAAGTTTTGAGTCAAGCCGATGGTCAAAGTCGATGATCGGTGCGGTTAGCGGTGAGTCGACAAATGCATAATTTGTACACGAATTTTCTACAAGGTTTTAGCTACAAGTTGCCATTTGTTAATTGGAATTGTGGGATTTCAAGTAAATAATGTGCTAAATACTAAATACTCAGAAAGGGGATGGAAGGATTGAATGGAAACTGGAAATGAAAAACTGAAACTGTAACGGCAGAAGGTAGACGATAGATGATATTAACTTTTGACTTTAATCTTTTAGTATATTTTGTATTTTGCTTCTTCATTTCCACATTTACTTATGAAAGTACCTACTTTTTTCCGTTTTTGTTTTTATTTAAAAATTTTAACATAGTCTCTAAAGGCCACATCCTCTCAATTTCAAACTCATGTAGGAATTGCTTTAAAAGTCCATCACATTTCCTATATTTCATGAAATGGAAGAAATCATGATGATGATGATGATGATGCTGATGGGTTTCAACTTTTTCTTTTTGTTTTGCCGGACTTGTACCTTTTCCTACCTCTTTTCCAACTTCCAACTCTCTTCTCTAACTGTCCCCTTTTCTCAAACCCAACAAACTTAAATAAATGTAAAAAGTCCTCTCATTTTCAAGAACTGGAAACTAAAACTAAAACTGGGAACGGTCCAACATTCAACATTGAGCATTCAATATTGGACATGAGAGGGAAAAGAAAAAAAGATGAAGGAAATGAGAAAAATAAAATTTTGGGCTATTGAGGATTGAGAATTGAGAAAATGCTTATTTATTTATTTTTGACATACTCTTCTCCTCCCACTATCTAATGAAAGCTGGGCGCCTAGACTCACTTACTCAGTTACTTACTAGACTTACGAGCTACGAGCTTTGAGAAACCACAACGACCACAGCCAAAATAACAATAACAACAGCACCAACACCAATACCAAATATGCAACAATACACAATACACAATAAGGTTAAAATAACTATGAACTATGAACAAGGAGACGGAGGAAGATCCAAAAAAAAATCAAAGGAAGCACAAGTCACAAAATACAAACTACAAAATACAAACTGTCTAGAGAATCCATCTGAACTTTGTACTTTGTACTCTCTGGACTCTGGACATTTTTAAAATTATTCTTTGAAAAACGTTTACCTCATTTCATCATGATGGCATAATGACCAACCTCCAAAACCCAAACTCCAGCTCAAAATGGTTAAGAATACATCTTTAAAAGTTGATTCTCTTCTTCTTCTTCTTCTGTATTTTGTATTTTGCATCCCATTTGGAATTTGTTAAACAGAAATACAGAAGAACACACAATGCACAATGTACAAGAATAGCAAATGGGAAGTGGGCAGTAGCCAATTTCCTTTGAATTCCTCTCCACTGTCGAGTGTTGATTGTTGACTTTTATTTTCTGGAGGAAAATATTTTGAATTTTATACTTTTTAATGAATTCAAACTTCCAAGCTAAAAGTTCCAAGATACAAGACGACGACATTCATAATACATAATACACATGATATATTACACTTTACTCTGTTCTCTGTTTTGCATCACATTACGCGTTACGTTACATTAGGTTACAATCTTTATATTTTGTATTTTGTACCCTGTTGCAGAGTCTTCTATTGTACTGGATCTTTTGTATTTTGTAAATAGTAAATAGTAATGGTGACTGCTGGCGACATGAAAATTGAAAATCAAAACCAAATAAACCAAATAGAGAAAAAGGGAAAAAAGAAAGGAGCAAGGAGCAAAGGTAACGTAACGCAAAGGTATGAAGTATGAAGAAAAATGGACAAAAGAATGAAGAAAAAGAGAACCTTATTCCTTATTCATGTCCCAATATAAATGTATGTACAATATATTGTACAAATGTAGAGAACAGAGCTGAACAAAAACGGAAGGCTGGACTTGTGTAATATAATATAATAAATACACTCTCTTGTATAATATTGAGTATTTAACTTGAACTTGTTTAGTATTTACTGTTTACTTTTTGGTGTTTAGCCATACGGCCACAGTTTTCCTCCGTTTTTTTTTCTTCTTTTCAGACAATGAATGTTTAGAGTTTGGAGTTGGAGTTTTTGAGTCCTGAATCTTGAGTTTTGAGCACTGAGTTTTGACGTACAGTTAACGTTAAATAATTGAGCCTACACACAAAGTCCCCATTCTTGCTCAATGCTCAATGCAATAAGTATAACAACCTTTCATCTTTTCATGGGCAATTTACCTTATAGCGCCAGAAATTTATACTTAATACTTAAAACGACCAACGACCAAGTCTAAAATCCAAATCGAAAGTCAACAAGTCTTTGAAAAGCATAGTTCAAGATTCAAGATGTAAAATTATCTACATTTAAATGAACAGAGGAGACAGAGGAGAAATTTTGTTGTTTTTCTTCTTCTTGTTTTCTAATTATTTATTAACCATTAACCAAATTAACCAAAATGAAAATGAAAATCAGAGCTACTCCTGACTCTACACTCTAGATTCTAGACTAATAATTCATGATACATTCTTCATTAGATCTCATTACCACAACAGAAACTAGGAGGAATTACATTGAATATGAAAGATTAAACCCCCTCTAAAAACAAAAGAAAAAAACAAAAAGAATTTTCCCATAGTCCTCATAATTTTTAATTATAGGGTTCATTTCACTCCCATTCAAAAATATAATATAACATATTTGCACTTGAGTATTCAGTATTAATATATTACATGTTTTATGTTACATTACATTTTACATTACATAATATTTGGAGTAGAGACGGAGAATTTACTTTTTTAATCTTTATTTATGGATTTTGTATTGTACACACCCTCAAGCTTGGCTCTTGGATCTGGGATCTCAGGCTCTATATCACAGATCACAGCCCATAGCGCCAGCCAGCCAGAGTAAAGCCAGAGTAAGTAAGTAAAAGTAGCTGTTTTGGTTAGGAAATGGAAATAAATATGGACATGATACGGATATTGGAATTTTAGAATGTGGATAGTCCAAAGTGTACACACTGGGGGGACTGGGGGACTCCGGGCAGAGGTTAAAGAGGTCCTATGGAGAAGAAATTAATTTGAATTAAGTTAGGTCGATTTGTGAAGTGCGAGAGCCATTGGTATTGGTATTGCTTCTGTTAAGTATACTCATACTCTCTTATTTCTTATTCATACACTATACAATATACAAGCATAAATAAGGATGCCCAATATAATACTGTGTACTTGTACATTTGTATGTGCTCTTGTCTCTTGTTGTTGATTCTTTTTCTCATTCTTTTGGATCTGGGATCCTTTTGACATTACAGATTGTTGTGATGTTTTTGAGAGTTGCTTTTCTCCTCTTGCCCTTTCTTCTCCAAGAACCATTGTGGGAAAATCCCTGTGGAGCTGGTTTTGGTTGTGGCTCTAACTCTTGCTATGGTTCTGGTTCTCTTCTGCACCTTCCCTTAAACAAGTCTACACACTACACACGGAACACAGATCACAGTCAGTCTGTCTGTACACACAATAAGCTACACAACTCAAGTCAAGTCAAGTCAAAACCCAAATAATTTTTAAGATATTTCCTAAAATATTTCCATAGACAACATTCAAACCCCCAGCCTCTCTAAATATCCTGGACTTTCTTTACAATCCACAATGGACACAACACACAACAGTATCAATACTCAATCCTCAATACTACATGCTCAATACTAAATGCTGTACATCAAAACCAAAATGATGTGTGATGTCTTTTCACTATGTGCGTATTCTACTATATTCTACATTTTCTATACATAAATTCATTGCTCCCTCTCATTTGAATCTGATTGTATATGAAACGGCATTTCATACGGCATCACAATCACAACTCACCATTCACAAGGTAAGTGAAGGTGAGGTGAAGTATGATTTGATTTGATTTGCCTTCCTTTCAAGATTGTCCTCGTCCTGTCCAAACTCTCATTGTACATTTTACATACATATTTTTCCATTCTTTATGCTGTGCATTGTACATTTTACATTGTACACGGTACACGTCCATGTGTCTAACTTCCAAAGTCCAAAGTGGATGAGAAAAGGAGAAGGAGATTGAACTTTAACTTTTCAAGTCAAACTTTTAATTTTTCTTTCCTCCACGTCTCTGTGTATCTCTTTCTTCACCATATCAACTCCAAAACCAAGGTGCTCAACAGTCAATGCTTAATAAATGAAAGCAGGACAAGAGAGAAGATGAAAATAAAAATCCTCTTGCACCTCTCTCTATTTTTTATACGTAGGATCGAGGATCTCGGATCGTGTATCATCCTAGGTAACAAATACTCGAGATTCTTCATAAGTGGATGCATAAGTTTTAGTAGTAGGACAGTCCGATATCCTCCCCGATTTCGATAGATGTACGACTTTTAGGATACTCCATGGTAGATTCTAGATGATTCATACTCGGAACGAAAGAAATAATTCCTGTACCAAATTCCTCTATATCTACATGTACATAGGATATTGTACACCTTTATACATTATACATATTTTACCTCTCCCTACTCTCTACACCACGTTGTTTCCCTACGAGTATCCGTCAAATGTCATAGTGAGTCCTTCCCTATAATCAAATGAACCACGAAAAGCGCCCTTAGAACTCGTAAATATCCAAAGTATCCAAAGATATGTTCTCCAAAGGGCCCTTCGTCTCCTCCTCCCACTGAACACTGAACAATGAAGAATCACTTCAACAATCACGGCCACAACTACAACCACAAGACCTAGACCTTCTCTCCTTTTCCTAGTTTACACACTACACACACATACCAAAATATACTTATGCATCTCTATATACTCTTTATAGAAAGATAGGAGATAGGAATTTACATCCATAGAAAATACAACTAACCCAAAAAATTTCCTTAATCTCCATCTCGATCCATGTACAATAATACATATATCTACAACAAGGTACATAAAGATACAAAAAAGATATGAGTAGGTAACTATAGATACAAAATACAACATAGAAACTGCCGTGTGTAAATAGTAAATACGTACAAGAGGTAATACTTACAATGTACAATGTACAACATGGCATAACAAAACATACGGTATGATATATTTATGTGTAATATCATCTCTGCATAGACTTTTATGGCATTTCCTATATGGATTATCTCTGGAGAGAACCAGAGAACCAGAGAAAAAGAAGAAGAGGGAAAGAGAAGAAGAAAAAAGAGGAGTTAACAAGAGAAGTATATTACGGGAGATATGCAATATGTACATATTTCATACTATTGCACCTCGTACTGTTTTTGTATTTTGTACTGTATCTATCTTGTATTTTCTATTCTCTACTCTCTTTTGAGGATGAGCACAAGGCGTAAGTAATAAATGTACTGGCTTTAAGCCATGTTATGTAATCTACTAATATACTAGTACATAAAGCAGAGAGTGCAATACAAGGTATTTTTTGGCATACATAAAAACTACATGTACATTTCCTATATAAATTCTGTATTCTGTAGGTCTAACACCTTGAGCCTAGAAATTTTACATTTTACATTTTGGATTTGGATTTTAGACCATTAGACATTACAAATAACGCATCAGACTAAGACTTAAGACAGAGAGAGACAGAGAGGCAAATGAGAAAAAGGAATAAAGAAATGAAATGTATTATGTGAACTGACCCTCCTCCATTCCAACTCCAACTCCAACTTCAACTCCAACTCTACAACATTGAACATTGAGTACACAAGAAACACGAAAAATCCTCGGTATAGGAAAATTAACTAAACCAAACTAAACCAAACCAAAACCAAAAGCAAGCCACATGATCATCAGTATCATCAGTCCTCGTTGTTTTCCTCTTTTACGTTTTACTCCTTCTGACCGAGTCAGAGTCAAAGTCAAAGTCAAAGCTTTAATAAACCCTTGGCCTTAATTTGTTATGTACACTGCACACTTTCAAGATGCAACAGAAACAACACTAACAGTTAGACTTAAGACTCAAAACTCCAAACAGAGAAAGAAAGAAGGGAAGAAACATACCGTACAATTAGAATACAATGAATGTGAAATGTGAAACTTGGAATGCATAAAGTACACGAGTATTTTAAAGTGTATGTAATATGTAAGTAGTTTGCTCATTTAATTCCCATTACATCATTTCATTTCATTCTGTGGTTCTTTTTCTTTCTTTCTTTCTTTTTGTATTTTTTCCCGTCGCTTCTTTTCTCCTCCTTCTCCTTCTCATTCTCCTGATGCTGTAATAATAATAATAATAATAATATCATCTACATACAGAAATGCTCATCACAGTAATAATATTGCTCATTGCTCATCGTGAGTGAAAGAGTAATATTATGTGAGATGTGAGGAATAATAATAATAATAATATAAATACAGGATATCACCATACATAGTATTTAGTATTTAGCCTTCCACTCATGTAGTATCTACTTAATATATTAAGGGAGGAATTACTGTATCAAATAATATGTAAACAGGAGAGAGAAACATGATATAAAGAAGATTCAAAAATCTACATGTGTAATATCTAATGTCTAATGTCCAATGTGTATCCGTTTGAATTTTGAATAGAGGACAGAACACAAGACAGAAGAGAAGAGTATTTGCACTTTTCCATTTCTTTCACTTCTTTTCGGTGTACAAGTCTACAATTCTACAATCTACAGTACGGTAATGATCACATTTTTATGATTACACTTTTATGATTATGATTACGATTACGACTACGAGTGGAACACGAGCATGCTTATGCTTATGAATGCTTATGGGGGCGCGATTAGCCATTGTACATTACACATGTACTTATATCTTATATCTTATAGATCCATGTTATATTCATACTTCATACTCATTTATTTATTTGTTTATTTGTGCAGTGCATCCACATTATCCATTTCATGTGCATAAGAAATAAGAAATGGAGGCAAACGCATCATATTTGTATTTTGTAATTTGTAATTTGTAATATTATGTGTATGATGCACCATGTAAAATGTACATTGTACACCTCGGCAAAGGTTAATGATACGGCTTTAAGGCTTAAGGAAAATATGGAATTCCACCTCTCATACGATATCATTTATACGGCTTAAAACACTTTTAAACCTCTCTTATTTTTTTCAATAGTCCGTAGTCCGTAGTCTTATACAATGGCAACATGATGAAGATTTACATAATTTTTTTTTGTCTTCTCATCCTTTTTCTTTTTCTTTAGGATTCATCATCATCATCATCAACAACAACAACAACATTTTTTCCTTCTGTAGATTCTAGATTTTAGATTCTAGAGTATGGATCCTTTTCTTTTTCTGTATTACATTTTGTCATAATACTCATGTCTCTTACGTTTTACGTTTTACTTTTTACGCATTTCACAAATTTCATCATCCGACATCCGACAGTTACTCGAGAATTGAGCATTCAGCATTGAGAACTAACAATTTTGCATGGGATTTAAATGGATTAATGTATTCACTAGGATTCAAGAGAGAAAAAAATCCAAATAACAAATACAGTTTACAGGTTCTTTTCTTTATACATTTCAAAGAAAAAAGTACTGTATTCCACTGTATTTTCAAGGTAACTGTTAACTGTGAATGCTTAAGTTTAAGTTTAAGCTAATCGTAAGAAGTGTTAGAATTTAGAATACAGAAGAAGAAAGAGTGACTGATGACTTAAAACTGAGACTGAGACTGACCTGAGAAGGAACTTGAGCTAAAATCTAAAATGTGGAGCTTGGAAGGTAACTAACATAAATAGTAAACCGTAAATAGGAAACACCAAAAAGCTAATGATGTGCGGTAATGATAACAATAACTGATATCGATAAAATATCTATACGTTACGTAATACCAAAAATACTAAAAACTAAATACAAAATATTATTATGCTGCGACAGGATACGGTTTTTAGCTGGTAAATAGGTTCTCTTTATCATCTCTCAGATGGTAATTGGTAAAGTTGATGATACCGAGAGGAGTCATAAGGATAAAAGATAAGAGATTGCACAAACGTCTAATATCTGAAAGCTACAGATACTAGATATTAGATATATACCTTTGGACCATAGAAAAAGACAATAGGAAACTTTTGGCCCATTTCATTTATTTCCCAAGTTGGTATTTCTTATTTCGTATCAAACATCTTGTACATTCTACATTGTACATTCTATCTACATTATTATTATACGTGTTCCATATTTTCTCGGTACTCGGTACCTACCGCGCTTCATATTTTTGCGAATTCTGTACTCTGTCCAGTTTTTAGAACACTGGTAGTAAAATTCTGATGAAATAAGCATGTATTTAGTATTTAGTACAATTTTTAAAATGATTCCTCATACTTTAGAAAAAAGAAGAATGCTTTTTTTTACTTTTTGTTTTTTTATTTCGAATTTCAAAAGCAAAAAGCAATCGACTCTTTACTCTTTATATTCTTTTTTCTTTATACGGAGTATTACGTACGTTGTAGATTCATATGTGAGATAGTGGATATTATATATAATGTGGTTTTGTATGGAATGGAATGGAACGGAATGGTTTAGCCTGGCAGGTCTTCTCAAACGCCCACTCGATGCTCACACCCCCTTTGTACTTTTAATTACGATTTATTTAATGCGTTCATCAAGGAAAAACGAAACCCATGAACAAAGTACCATATACAATGTACAAGGTACATACAGGCTCGTTTTAGTTTTAGTCAACCTCTTCCTCTTTTTCCAATCCTCATATAAGATATAAGATATAAGACACAGATGGAGATATGCACAGATACTTGTGTAATATATTATATTACTTTTGTTGTTGCTTTTCCTCCTCTACTGTCTACTGTACTTTTCCCATTTCCACTATCCACCGCATTATCTTTAAATTTTTTATATTTCTAGCCCAATATTCCCATTTTCATTTCCATTTCCATCTCCCTGCCTTGTTTTTGTTTTTGTTTCTTTTATACATACAACATACAAGTATGTAAAAATATATAATATTTTATTAGTCTACATTCTATAATATAGAGTCCCGACTCTGTGTAACGAACAAAGCAAACTTTATCCATGTTCACAAGTATGTGCATATCTAATATCTATATTCACTGTTCTCTTCTGGTTTTGTTTCACTTTCTCACTTTAATTTTTAATGTTTCCCTTGCAGGAGGAGGAAGGGATTGGGATTGGAGTTATGGAATTATTCTTTGAATTTCTTTGAATTTAAGCTCGTACATTATACATTTTACATACATGTTTACTATTTACTATTTACTACTATTAATATAAACTATGAACTAGAACTGACTCAACCAACTTTATCTGCATTATGTATGTATTATGTACGTCTACTGACTAAAGATTCTGGCTAACAAAGTGGCTGGTTTATTGTCGAGGCAGCTACAAACACAGACACAGAGGAGAAAGAGAAAGAGAGAGAGAAAGAGGAAGATGAGACATAATATAATACGCATATAATATATTATAAAGAATTACCCACACACATAAATATTTACTCGAGTCTTTTCATTGTCTACTTTCTTTGTTCTCACTCTTGTTCCACGTTCCATGATCCATGTTCCCTGTTCATCCCATCACAATTCACAACTCACAATCCTCCGTTCACATGATCATACTTCATTGTTCATTACGACCAACGTCCAACGTCCAGAATCCAGTAAATACACATGTATGTACAATGTACAATGTACAGACAAACATTGTAGATTGTGGTTTTAACTGTTGCTATTTTTGTGGAATGTAGAATGTTAAAGTCATGCTCCTTCATGTCATTTTTGGCTCCGTAATAAGTAAAATGTAAAATGTAATACTTAATACTCTTGCTTCATTTACTCCCTCTTTTCCCTGCCTTTCTTTCTCTATGCTCTATGATATCATACGAATATTATGATGATGATATTAAAGAAGACGATATGGCTCTCTCGCGTGTATTTCTTTAGGCAGTCCGAATTCCGAATTATGATTATGAGACGCTCTAGATTTTTACTATTATTATCATCATCATGTGCATTCATAAAATAAAATACGTTGAATGTTTGAATGTTGGTCAGAGATTCTTCTTTGTTTTGGTTTTGGGGTTTTGTCCTGCCTATTTTTTTTACTTGTCTAATTCTAATTCTAATTCTGCTGCTAAAACTCTAAAGCTCTAGTTCATAGTTTGTCCCTGCCTGACTCTGAATCTGTCTTGTTGGTATGTCCATAAAAAATTTGTCTAAATTAAAACTAAAATATTGCAGAGGAAAAATCCGCCTCCTTTACCTTTTTTTGTCTCGTCTAATTCCTAATTTCAAATTCTCATACCACGAAGAGCGAAGGACGGAGGACGGAGGACGGAGGAAGTTGAGAAAATAAAAAGTCGGTTAATTCGCCGATGCGATAGATGCCTTTGGACTAGTCTGTGGTCTACTCTCTCGACTCTAGACACTCGACAGTATTCTATATTTTACATCATATCCAAATTTGTTAATTTGTCCCAGAGACTCTCAGAGGAAATTAAACTACATAATACATAATGTTGATGGATGAATGCACGTAGGGCAAATAAAAATCAGTACAAGTCCAAATTCAAGTCCAAATCCAAAGCCAAACAAAGTCAATAGTCAATTGTATGATTTTTTTTCCTGGTGTGTGGTTTTCTCTAGTTTAGTTTTGGTCTGGTTGACTAGAGCTTGAAGCTATGGACTGAATTGGATTGGATTGGATTAGGACGAATACTTTTTTGTCTGTCTATTCTGTTGCATAGAACACAGCAACTCTTAAATCTTGACTACCTTGATTATTGATGAGGATTCTAAATTCTAATCTAGTTTCTAGTTTCTAATTTTGAAGAAAGTATCAAATATCAAATACTGCATTTTTTATATGATATGATACGGCATAAGGCATAAGGAGAAAAAGAACTAAACAGAAGAAGTGAGAGAGGATGTCGGCTAATGAGTGATGAAATACCGTCGGACAAATTAAGAAAACACATGTTCCATGCTTGTTTACATGTAAATCATGTGATGGGTCTAGAATTTAGAGAAAAAAATCATCCTTGTTTTCTTTTGTACATGATACTTAATTCTAAATACTAGATACGGTGGTTCCCTATTTACTGGCTATTTTCTTGACTTGTAATTCTGAATCTGATTCTAGTGTGGTTTGGTTTAGTTTGGTTCGTCTCAAGAAAAAAAACTGAGAGAAAACCGCAATTTTAACAAGATGACGAGGGAGAAAAAAAAGTACAAATGAGTGTTGAGTGTGCCAGTTGCAACTTTCAACTTGCAAGTACCAAAGTACTCAAATACATCAACGAACAACGAACAACCAGTCTCGAGCTATCACATACGTAAAAGTAAAGTAAAGAGGAGTAGAAAATACCAGAGTAGACAAGATGAGACAAGAAATTTTACCCTCCGCACAAAATTCAGCTTCAGCTTCAGCTGCACATTGCACTCGTATCTCGTATGTCTACATCAATTCTTTGTATTTTTACGACGGTGTAGTTTGTAGTTTGCGAGCTTGGGTGATTTTAATGACACCCCCTGATTTACTCTGTACTCTGCAGTCTATACCCTGCAGTTTTCACTATACAGTTTTTACTCTTCCGTCTGCACAAGTGAAACAAAAACTCGAGAGTAATATATTAAATAATCCCATGTAATTCCAGCCCTAAACACATGTAAAATTGTAAAATAGTCAATGTCATGTGCTGTGCTGTTCCGTGTGCAGTGAGCTATTATTATTGGCGAGAGAATTTCAGGAAATATACGACCACCGAGTACTATTTTATAACACTGCACAGTGCACACTGCATATGCAAACTTGAAACTGCAAACCATCTACCATCTACCATCTTTTTACTTTTTACATCTGAGCACATTTACGTCCCCCACTGGATCCTTCATTCTTACTATTTACAACCCTATTAAAACATTTTATTTCACTGTGGTGTAGCCACTACAAAATATACAAAACACACACACTGTATTCATGTGTAATGTGCATTCACTATTCACTATTTTCTATACTCTCTTGCAAATTTTCAGGTTGCAATTTTAGAGCGAGGGGGTGAATATTTAGTATAGAATTTTGAGATAGGAACTAAAACTGTTATACATTATACAGAATGCAGAAATACAGACCCTGTGAAAACATTTATTTACATTTGATAGTCCATTTGACCATTTATTAAATTGTCCATAAGCCATAAACTTTAATATTGAACATTGAAGATTGAAGCTATACGAATATGAAAGTGCAACAACCAACAAGACAAAACACAAAACAACACAATATAATTTATGCAACTTGCCATTCATTTGTTTAATGTTTCATGAGCAACTCCTAGTCCAAGCTCCAAACTCTAAACTCTAAAATCTACCTAAATCAGAGTCACTGTGAAAATTATTACGTTCATCATGTTTCATGTTATACATAGGACATACTTTTTACGATTACTATTCTCTGTCTGCTGTCTCTTCTTGTTGTACAATACACCCGGCGCCGAGCTACAACATAATTTGAGCCATATTGCACAATACAAATACAAAGTACAATGGGCATGCATGTAAATTGTAGAACAAAGTACCTATGTACAAACATTTTGCATTTTATTTTATTGTTCATTATGCATTGCATATTAACAAAATCTTGTTAATTGTCGTGTCGGGACCAAAGTACAAAGTATAAAGTATCCACATGTACATTGTATTTGTGTGAAGGGAGGAGATGGATTTTGGATTGGATTGGCTGTTCAAACCCTCATAAAAATAAAATGAAGAATGTGAGACATTACGAGCACTTGGCTAACAAATAAAAAATAAACAAAGTCAATCACTTTGTATTTTGTACACGATGGTTTAAAATGATTCCTTCAAACTTGAAATAAAAAATCTACTCTCTATCCTAAATCCTAATCTACACGTGTATACGTTTTATTTAAAGATTCATGCCCTCACGTTTCATTATTACGAGCACATTAAACAATCTAGAACGCGTCATTCGACGTTCGTCATTTGGCATTCGTCGTTCTATCTGCCCAACTAATAATAAAATTAAGAGAGGAATAAAATACAAAATACAAAATCCATTTACACATAAAAGTAAAAAGTAATCTATAACCTCTAATAAAATAATCTACAAAAGTACACTATAAAATATAAAATGACCGAGTTGAAACTAAAATGAACTTTTGCGCTATCCCAATCCCATAAAATTAGTCAATTTGGATTATACAATATGTAGAATGGAAATGGAATTGGCATTTTTTATTCCACCTCATTTGAGACACAAGATGCAAATTAGTCCTCATATTAAGATAACGTAATGAATAATAATAGATACTTGCATTATCTATTATCTATATGAGACTTGAAATACGAAATTCGAAATTGGAATTTGGAATAAGGCCATATTGAGTATTGAGTATTGACACTCCAAATTTCAAACATCACACTTGAAGCTCCATAAAAGAAATAATTCTTTTGATAATACAATATTTAGTATTTGGTATGCTTTTAAAATAATCTTGATGATTCTTTTTCCCACAAAAATAAATTATCCACTGTCGTGTGTTATGTTCATATAATTTCAAATTGAATTTGACTTTTCTCGCCTTCTACAGAACTTGAAGACGACTCAAATCAAGAACTACTGTGAGATAAAGGAAAATCAAGTGAAAAGGTGCTCAGAACTTTGAGACAGCTTTAGAGAAGTAAAAAGTAAAGTGAAAAGTAAAAAGACTCCTCTCACTACTCACTCCTCACTCAATAGACAAACTCTTATCACAAATTTCCAGCTATTATTCTATCTAAATCTATTCAAACGGACAGTATTCATCCATCTATCCATCCTTTCAAGCATTTGTACAGTATTTAGATTACGAATACATTTCAAATGCTATTTTATATTTTATACATAAGAACCTGAATTTTCTTTCATTTCTTTGAAGTCACAATTCACCATGAAAGTTAAATGTAATGTCAACATGAGTATTATTCTCCTTATTATTTTAATAGTACCATCCTTCTGTCTTCTGTCTTCCTCTGCATCCGCCGCATTCTATCCATCTCATTTAAATTTGTATAGACATTCTTTTGACAGAAGACAGAAGATGACATGAATCGAAAAAGGAAAGAAAAATTGAATTCCCATACAAAATATACAAAATACAAAATGTCCGCACTGTTTAAACTTTAAACTTCAAACAAGGACGACAGAGACATGACACAGAAATTATTATATTATTATATTATTCACTGCATAATGAACAGCATTTTCTGTCAATTTCACTGTAGTTTTTTTTTTGGAATTTGGAATGTAGGAAAAAATCGGCTGTTGTCATGTCAGGATCATAATAAATAATAATAGATACTTGAATGCTTGAATTTCCAATCTTCGTACATGAATTAATAATGATGAATAGAAAATATATTATACTTTGAACTTTTGATAATATGTAATACGTAATACGTAATAGTGAAATGGGGAAGTATTATTCTTTAATATTTAATCCAATGCTGTTCTTGATTCTCCATCCTCCATCCTTGATGCACAATACACAAGTAGAAAGGACAAAGAAGAAACAAGAAAGAAAAATAACGAGAATAGTTTTAGACTTTAGATTTTTTGATCCACCACAATTAGATTTGTGATGATATGCGATTACATCATATTCGCTTGGAATGGAATGGAGCAGAATGGAACAGAACAGAATAGAATAGATTAGATTGGATTACACCGGATCGGATTACTTTGATCGGCTGCTTAATACAAGCGCTTTGAACATTGAGTATTGAGTATTAAGCATTGAGCTTTGGGTTCACAGTCGTAATTGATTATTTCATTATAGAGAGGTCAAAGGGTAGTACTGGATTTTAGAAGCTGGGCAGAGCAGAGTAGAGTTTGCTCGTTGGCTGACTGGAGGCTGGAGACTGGACAATGATAAATAAGAAAGACACGTTGAACATTGAACATCCCGGTTATGAAAATGAAAGGAAGGAGAGAGATAAAGTCCAAAGACCAAAGACAGATAGATAATAGATAGAATTCAACATAGCTATACGATACACAATATACAGAGGAAGTAAAAGTAAGAAGGCAGGGAAAATAATGAAAGAAAGAAAGAACCCCGCTTCAAAATATTACTTGGTATTTGGTAAGATTCTACATTTGAAATTTAGTTCTCTTTTTACATCTTTCTTACACAAGTTTAAATGTAAATGGTCGTAAACTTTTAGATTTCAAACTACTACAGTATTATTATTAATTATTATTATTATAAATTCATTAAAGTCTAAAAGCCTAATTAAAAGTACAAAACTCTTCGAAAAAAAACCCTGATTTTGACCGCCTTTCTCTGTACGGGCTAAATGATGATGATGGTCAAACTAGCGTAAGCTAAGACCAGGAACAGAAGCAAAGTTATCCGGCCATCTATCTCTCTTCTATCTATCCAACCAGCCATCCATCCGTGTACCAAATACAGAGATGTAATATGTAATGTATTAAATCATTATTGTACATTGTACAATATATAAAACAGTATTAGCTACCTACTTACATTAGTACAAAACTCGTATACTTACATATAGAAAATATTTCATGGTCTATTACATATTACATTGTATGGAGGATGGAGTCACGGACTATGGACAGATAATAAATAGATGATGGCTACACTAAACCATATGGCAATAGCAATACTTAATGCTTACATATTACATATTTATATAACTTATAACTTATAGCTATAGTTATGGCTGAGCAGTAAGCAGGCTTATTCTTCTTGGAGCTCCAAGCTCCAAGCTTCGAGTTAGTTTGGACTTATCCATCAAAAAAATCGAATCGTGTCAATCTTTCCCATTCATATCAATTTCTGCATGCTGACTGTATGGACACACCCTACCTCTTCTGTTCTATTCTATTCACTTCTATCTCCTATTCTTCTCTCACTCAACTCAACTCAACTCAAGCCGACACTACTCATAATAGACATGATACATACGTATCTAACATCCAACAGTTATGATGGAGATGGAGAAGAAGAACCAGAAGAACAAGAAGGAAAAAGAGAAAGAGATGGAGCTAACCAGTCCAATGGACAACCGACAGGCTGGAAATTAATGAAACAAACTTTCTTCCTCCATATATTTCCCGCACACATCATTTTCCTGTATGCACAATACATAAGAAACTATTGTACTACATAAGCAAACTCTGAATTCTGTATTCTGTATACTTAGCTAATCTACCATGTAACCGAAACGGAAAACCCGAACTTTTGAAACTCTGACCCAAAACACAAAACACAAAACGGTTTTCTCCCATGGTCCATGTATAAATGCAAACATTATACATACAGAATACACAACTATTTACAAAATAAATATTGCCCGCATTTGTACAAATTCAACTCATCAGTATCCGCATCAGCTCATGTCTCATATCACATGAAATGTATTATGTATGATAGAAAAACACATCCTATCATTTCAGCTATCATCAGCTCGAATGAGGAATGAGGGAATGAGGAATTGAGGAACAACAACAAAACGACGGACCCTTTTCCAAATTTCCATAAATTCTCTGTAATTCATCACAAATGAATCCATAAATATACAAAATACAGAATACAGAGAAACAACACCAAAATACAATAAACACAAATTCTCGCTCACGTGCAGTTAGCATTCATTCCATATTCCATATTCTATTTTATTCCCATCAAAGGCTCAAACAAGCCAATAAATACCCTCAAAATAGCAATAACAACCAATTATATTCCAATTTACAGATCTGTTATCTTTCCATCTATCTCTATTCTATAATATACATTCATCTACCAACAACTAACAACTAACAACCAACATTTATACAATCTACAATCTACACGTACAGAATACAACATACAACATTGAACAAGAAATAAACCATAAATCCACAAATACAGATAATACAATAATCTCATCAAACTTACTTATCCACGTACAACATACAATGTACAATGTACGACGTAGAATGTAGACTCTAGACTCAGCCGCTCCTGCACGGAATGGTTGAGAGAGAGAGGAAAAAGAGACAAACAACGGGGAATCTTCTAAATCGAAAATCGAATCTGAATCGCAAATGAGACACCGAATACAGAAGACAATTTAATGCATGACATTCTCCATTTCCAATTCTCAATTCTCAACATTGCCAGACAAACACAAGCACAAATATACAAACGTACAAGTAAAATCTACAGTAAACCGTACATCGTCCATCGTCCAACGTACGCTGTACACCGTACACACCTAGCTAAATAAGTAAAAATAACAAATTGATTACCGATTATAATCAAGCTTGTCAAGAGAGAAATTGTGAAAATTTATGTGGGCTCCTTTTACCTTTTATCTTTTACCTCTGTCGTTCTCTCTGTTTTTCTGTTTCTGTTTCTCACTTATCAATTCTGTAATTCTCAATTCTCAACTCTCAATACTATGGGAAAAATTCCATTCTGTATAAATAAAAATAATACCCACTGCCTTCCAACAAGTACTTCATACTTTGTTATACATTATACATGTTATAAGTTATAAATTATAAATAATCTCTCGTTTATTTGAATGTTGAATGTGCGTCCACCGCACACACGCATTCATTTACATTTACACATGTAGAATTTAGAATGTTGAATATTTTGATACTCAGTACTCACAAGTATCAGTATTCACGTATATGGAGAGAGAAAATAAAAGTAAAAGCCACAGGTAAAATGTAAAATGGTTTGAATTGGAATATCCAATTTGAAAATCAAATTTGCATTTATTTAAAATTTGAAATACAAGAATACAAGTAGAGTAGCCGTAGCCGTCATTTACAATGTAAATCTACAATGTACAAGATACAACATACAAGTTTGAATATAGAATATAGAATGTAGAATACACGCCGTCTGTCTTTATTTATATACTTTATACTTGAACCTGCCTATCTATTATCTATTATCTATAGTAGAGTAAAATTTACATAGACAAAAAGATTCAGATGAAAGAGAGTCGCAATGTGTAATATGTACCAAGTTCCAAGTATATTGACTTTGACAGGTGAACAACAAGTTTGATTGTTCGTATGCATGTAAAAAGTAAAAAGGATGTACGATAAAGGGTAATGATAATGATCGAGGATAAGGATAAGCAGAAAGAAGTACTTACATATACATAAATAAGTAAGAAGCTGGTAAGAAGCAACTAGACAGTAGACAAGGAAAATGCAAAAGAAAAATAGTGTTGCTTCCAGTTACGTCAGTTCATGTTCAGTGTTCAGTGTGCATGTTCATTTATGAACAGACAATATACATGTATATTTCTGTTTGCGATATGCACATAATAAATTCAGGAGATGGTGATAGCGAGTGTTTATACTCTATACTTTATACATTATTATGTGTTTGTAAAGAGATAAAGATTATTCAAAAGCAGCCTGAATTGACTTGAATCGAGAATCGAGAATGGACAATTTGAATTTGAATATGTGAATTTGAGTAGGGGTCTACTCTGCTGCTGACTGCTGGCTGGTTGAGTGACTGACTGTGACTGAATAACTACGAACTAGGAACGACGACTGAGAAGGAGACGAGCGCACACGGTAAAAGTAATAACCAATCGTGTCTACTTCTTTGTCGGAACTGCGACAGAGAGACATTTAACGACGTCTTTTGAAACGTTCAAACGTAACTGAATGTGGCATGGGACTGTATTATTATGTATTATGTAGGATGTAATGGAATGGAATCAAACGGTGGACTTGGATTTGGACGTGGATGTGGACAGACACATGGATAGATAACAGATAATAGATAGATGGCTAGATATATCGATACGATAACTACTCACTATTTACTATTTACTGTGTACATGTACAATGTACAATCTACAATGTACATTGTACAGATTACAGATACAACCAGATATTACATAATAATATTATACGTGTGTTTCATTTCATTCCCTATGTATCCAAATAATAATAATAATAATGATAATAATAGATAGAGAAGTTTGAAATGAAATCCAATGTCTTAACGTGGAGATTTTAGATCTCTGTACAGAGAGACAAAGAGAGAAAGACAGAAAGAAGCCGAGAGTCAAGAATCAAGAATCAAGAAGGATAGAAAAAAAAAACACAACGAGTGGGGGAACTTGAAAACTCAAAGCTCAAAACTCAAAAGGAATTACAATGATATGTCTAAAGTCTAAAGTCTGAATGTCTGAGACTGAGGAACGGAGAGCAGAGAAGACGGAGAAGAAGAAGATTCAGACGATGATAATGTGAAGGATTGATGTGTAGACTTGAGACTTTTCTCTCTCTCCAGGTCTCATCACATTCAATAATCAATCAAGTCGGAACTCTTGTCATTACTCACACACTCAGGGCTTCAGAACTCAGAACTCGGGCCCATCAAAAATCAGAAGTCACCAACTAACAACTTACCATCCTCTTTTCATAGTCATAGTCACAGACGTAGTCAGATTCATATTCATACCTCACCCATAACTACTAAATACTTCACATTTTTAATATGTTGCTCCTTTCCATCTTTTCAAACGAATCATAATAATAATAATCATCATCATCATAGAAGTACTAATAATAATAATAATAATATTACAGGATCCTCCCTTTTTGTCTCTAATAATAATCATCAAAATCATACACATGTGTATCAAGTATCAAGTGAAGGAGCTCTATAATTTTATATTATGATTAATAAAATGTTCTCATCTTTCTATTTATCATCTCCATTTCTGATTTCTGCCTCTGCTCCTACTTGTATACTTTTACATTTTACATTTTACAAAAAAGGGATTCCTTAATCATTTACAATTTATAATAATAATAATAATAACGGATATCCGAGAAACCCATAATTGTTTCTGACAGTCTCAAATTGGCAAACGTCTGACGCTGATTCAATATCCAATCCATTTTGATTTTGATTTTGATCTGAATGTTGCCTACATCCTTTTCTCTTTTGACTTTTGACTGGGGAATTATTCTTGTCGATATAATTTACATAAAATAATAATAATAATGATCATCATAATCGAAGTCAAAAGTTTCATAATATTTAATATTTAATCTTTTTTGCATACTACTTTTTACATGATACATAAACAGAATTAAATCACATCAAGAAAATAAATGACTCAATTTATGTAGGACGCTGCCTTGCAATTAAAAATAAAAGGTGGACTGAAAGTTCACCAGAATAATCATAATAATAATAATAGTAAAAAGATTTGATTCTCTTTCTATTTTTTTTTCTATAATATAAACTACCGTTTACATTTATAGAAACATTTACTTTGTCTAACCACTAACCACAAAACCTACAACCTCTACAATCTTCACAGATACATACATACATACAGGAGCAAGTAACATTAACATAGAACTTGATACGAATCTAATGCTTCCAACTTGCAACGATCCATCCATCTACGATCTAAAATCTAAAATCTACTCTGTCATATGCATAAAATATAAAATAAATGGACACGCAATCCTGTCCACTTCATGTACCCTCGGAGAGTACTCCTAATGGTAATGTCACATCCATAATACATGATACACAAAACACAAAGTCAGAAAGTGCGGAGAACACCGGACACTCCATTTGCATCAAACACCATATAAATTATGCAGTAACGAGTACAGGGTACAAAGGGATAATATATACCTAAAATACATAGCTAAAACAAAACATTTACCAAGTCTAGCCTTATACATAAAAGTGTAGAAAGCAGAAAGTGGACGATGTATTTTTCACGGAAGTGTCCACAACGTAAAGGGAGGAAACTGACGACAGACTGTGACTGGGACTGAAACCTTAATACGAAAATACGAGTCTCGAGTCTGGACTTTGGACTCTTGTCCCATATAATATACAATATACAAAAGTGTACATAAGTACTTTGCATGCTATCCACTCTGGTTCTCGGTTCTGTTATGTTAAATGATTAACGACAATGATAACAGAGAACGAGCCAACCTGAATAAAACAACAAAGAGAAAGAACAACACAGAGAGAGAAATCGGGAGCCATTATCAAACAAAAAATTACTAAACAAAACACACATTCGTATGAGTACATATGAGCACATGTGAGAGGGAAACGAGAAATGAGACACAGAAAGATGGGTGAAAAAACACTTTTGTTTCACATATCTCTAATGACAACAAGAACTAAAACGTGTGTAGATCTAGAATGTAGAATCTAGAATGGTATCTGGCCACAGAAATTGGAACTATGTGGAACTGAAACTACACAACATAGTTGGTAGCTGGATACTTTTTACTATCATCATTTTACTGTGATAACAATACAATAATCGTAATGGTACTGATACTGATACACATTATATTATATTATATCTATCTATAAATGGGGAACGACACAGTTAGAAAATAGAGTTTGTCATTAATTTATTGTACACACACACACATTGGCATTGGCGTTCTATCGAGTTTCCACAGGGGATCTCTCAGATGGCTCGTTTTTTGCACATGAATTTGCAAATATCATCAAATAGTAATGATAATATTATGAGGGAGACAAGAGACATGAACAATCTGGATGGCCAGATATAAATAAATATTTCTCTGAATGAGGAAAGACTACTGGGATGCAGCTCGATTTATGTATGTAGAAATATTAGTGAAAAATGAGGAAGAATTATGATG
>JABASP010001342.1:0-30769 GCA_019776565.1 Sminthurinus signatus | reverse complement strand
TCACAAACATTGTTCCCCATGGTCTAAAGTACCTCTGTACCAAATTTGAGCACGATCTGACGGCGTTCCAAAATCCCTTTATATGCCTGCGATGTCCTTTAAATACGATGAATGTATTGTGTATAACAATTCTATAACATTATTATTGCAAATATTACTGAAAAATTCTACAACTATATAGTGCCTGTCGAATACTTTTTTTTCTCATTTGCTTATTTTTTGATCAACTGTGTTTTTAGTATGCTACAGTATTAATTTTGAATCAAGTCTTTTATACAAGTCAAGAAATGGAATTTTCCATCCATGTATGTATGTTTTCATTAAATATAATGTATAATACCATCTCATTTCATATAAACGTTGACTTTTTAAGTTAAAGACTTGGCATAAAAAATTTCGCAGTGCGAAAGGTTTAATATAACAGTCGACATGTGTATTTAGTGAGCAAAATATTTATACATGTTTTTTTTTAAATAGTTAAAAAATTTATATTCCGAATTCGTGTGCATAAATATTTTATGCTTTTTCCTTTTTTAAAATGATAACTTTTCGATTCACAACGAGAGAAAGTTCCCAATGAGAACAGTATACAATATTATTATTTTGATAATATACAATAAAATCTACTTAGGTTAAATACAAACATTCGTAATTTTTCATAACTATGCCGGTATAAATTTAAAAGCTTTCTTATCATTATTATCAATTATTACTTATTACTTATTAATAATTACAGATTACAGTGTATGACTATTTTTCGATTACAGTCATATGATTAAGAAAATTATGTATGTATGTATGTGTATGTATGTATAGGTGATATTAGAAAGTTTATATTATACAATAATTTACCTAATCCTAAAAATTTAACAAAAAAAAATCACGAAACTCCTTTCATATTTCATAAAAGATATAAAACAATAATACTTACAAACTATTATCAGCAGTTTCTTCTCAAGTCGTATATATATATTTTGTTATTAGGACATGAACGAAAAACTTGAATCATATATATATAAAGCGTGTGGCAATGATCGTAGTTTAATATTGGTATAATATAAAATATATCAAGTATAACCAATACTATACGATCATGTATGCATACATATATGTGTATATATATGTATGTTTCTGTTTTGTTCTTTCTTCAAATCTTTAGCCACACTTTTAAAAGAAATGATAAAATATACAGTACTTTATGACCAACTAGAATATTCAGAACAATTCGTAGTATTGAAAAATGATGCTTTCTTTCGTCAATAATTGTCATCATTATAACAAAGTAACTAGCGAATAATAATAATAATAATTAATAATAAACAAACATATGATAATATAATATAGAACTTTATATAACACTATATACTTAAATATCTATAGTAGTATAATAATATATAATATATATTAACTTGAAAGAATGTGTAGTCAATCATCAATTTGCTGAAACGCTTGTCGAAATACTAAAATTCAATAATATGAACTTTTCAAATTGATACAGAATTACATAACAATATACGTATATGTATATTCAGCTTTTAAATCTTTCGCCTTGATCTCTCTAAAAACAACTATTACATAATATTTGATAAACAGACTTATATAACACATGCCAGTTAAATTAAAATGATTTCCGGAATCATCGAAAATGGACGAAAATTGACTCTTCGTTCAGTCGACGAGTAACAGTTGAGCTACAGCAATCAGTTGAGCTTGAATCTGAGCAAAAGTCGGTCTGGCTTCAGGATGTAATGCCCAACATTTCTTCAGTAGCTCATACACTTCTTTAGGACAATTTTTAGGTTTTTCCAGTACAATTCCTCGTTGTACACGTTCCACAACTTCCTGATTTTTCAGCCTACCATAAGGCATTTTTCCACATGTGAAAATTTCCCACATTAAAACACCTGAAAAAAATCACATCAATAATTATTACTCATGTAAAAAAATATAAATAGTAAAAATACTGTAATGAAAAGTTTAATCTTTGCATAATATGCATAATATGTATAACTGAACGTACCAAAAGCCCACACGTCGCTTTTGCTTGAAAATCGGGTATAATTTAAAACCTCTGGGGGTGCCCACTTTATAGGAAATCTTGTTCCACCAGAACTGGTGTATTGATCATCTAGGACATATCTTGCAAGCCCAAAGTCGGCTACTTTCAGTACATTTTCTGCCCCAACCAATATATTCCGGGCTGCTAAATCTCTGTGGATATAGTTGTGTCTCTCAAGATAAGTCATACCCTTAGAAACCTGTAAATAAATAAACGAATACATGAATGATTTGAAATGAGGGAATATGAAGGAATTTCATAAATTACTATCTCTTGTTATAAAACTGCATAACAATACTGCATAAAAATGATAAATCAACCCGAATCTCTAATCTTTAAATAAATAATACATCTGTTAGTACTAAATTAGAAAAGGTTCAATTGTGTTCTTTGTACGATCAAATATTGATAGTTGAAAAACGCTCCAATTTTTCAAGCGTTAACGTCAGCAGCCTTGAATTTATTCCATCATTAAATTACTTCCACCTAATTTTCATACGTAAATAAATGAATCTGGTAAAGCCAACACGATAATCCGTGTTCACTCTACTATTACAATGGTTACTGCAGCAGATGGTTTTACTAATAGTTAATAGTTAGTAATTTTGTCCAAAACCTCGATTCTCTATTGTATTCCATCCTTTTTAAAAATCATACTACTAGTCAATATTCAAAATTAAAAAGCATGAATTTGCATGAAATACTCTGTATGAGATATAATAAAAGGAAAAAAACGTCTTTGTATTTTATATTTTCGTATCTTTGATTTTCTACATTATATTGACTTTGGAATTCCCTTGCATACTGCACACAGTGCATTGCACATAAATTTTATTGTATAGAAACCTGTACAAAAGCATAATAAATTTGGACGTTGGTAGTAAATAGTAAATCATATTTATCCAACAACTATTTATGAAAAAAATTTAAGAGGGAATTACCTGAATACACATATCAAGTAAAATGTCCAGATTATCCTGTAGTGTTGTTTCATGACGTCGAAGGTAGTTGAGAAGTGCGCCATGTTTCATATACTCAGTCACTATATAAATTGGCCGATGCTTACTGCATACGCCGTAAAGTTGTACGAGATTTTGATGCTGTAATTTTGTCATTACTTTTGCCTAAAAAATAGAAAATCATAAGTTTAAAGTCATTCCACATTTCATACAAAAAGTTCCAAGTAAAGGTACGTAACATATTACAAATTATAATAACATTGACAATGGTAATGGCAAATCATTGCTAAAAATGACTAAGGGTTTGGTTGGGTTTTAAAAAGACTTGATATGGTATTTATTATATTACCTCTTCAATGAAGTCATCTTCAGACATTGTTCCTTCCTTCATCATTTTAACGGCTACATCAATACAACCTCGCCATTTTCCTCTACGGACAACTCCAAACTGACCAGATCCCAACTCCTATAATTCCAGAAAAACAAAAGCCATATAAATTTTTATAAACTTTTAACAGGTCAATCATAGTGATAGAGATAATTTTGATTAAATATTTCATGAAATTAATTTAAGAATTTTACCTCATGTAACATTAGTTCTGAAGCATCAATTTCCCATTTACCTATAAGAAAAAAAACATTATCATGTTTCAATTAAAATTGATTGAAATCATCACATAAATACATAACACACATGAAAACTAACACATAATAGAAGTAAGGACAACCATCAAATAATGCTTTACTTTTAGTTCAGCTCCATATGAATATAACACTATAGTAAATAGACTGATTTTTCAATGTACATTTTAAAATAGATCCTATGTTAAACGTCTGTATGTACTAACAATATACAATTGTCGAATAGCATGACATAAGAATTGCCATGATTATTATTACTATTATTGCTATTATTATAAACAACCTTAACATTAAAGTGGTTTCGTACTCGTGAGGATAAAATTATACATTATTTATTATTTATTATGTACATTGGCAGTTTGTTACTTTGTATGCGGAGCGGCGAATATTGAAAAGTGATTTGTACAAACTAAATGAAGAAGACGTTTTTTTTTCTCAGCATTCCTACAATAATACTATTAGTCAATCAATATGAATGTTCCTCTACAATTAATAACATTTTGGAGGGTAATAATACTTACATAATGGTAAATAGTGAGAATATTATACATGTATTACAGAGAGACAAACTTATTATTGATATGTGTATACATTCATGTATTTCTTCTCATGACAACAATAGGTATAATTTGAATAGCAACCCCCACAGAGTCAAGAGAGTTGAATGCAAAGAAGAAGAAATCAAAGAATAAGAAGACGACGACGAAGAAAAAGGAAAAGAAGATGCGAGGCTCCAATAGTATCACGACCTGGGAATTATACGAGTCTATAATATGTTTTTACTTTGCAATGATGCAAATAAGTGTTCACAGTGTATAGTTTACATACAATATCTACTCGATACTCGATATGTGTATACGGACACACACCACGCATATATAATATATATATTTACAACATGTACTACAAATAATAGAAATCGAAATTCACAAGAGAACAAATAATAATACATTCCATTAATCAATACAGACTCGTACACATACCTACATGTTAAGATGATGTACATTATGTATATATCTAATCTGTAATATTATGTAAGTATACATTCAAAAATATCTAAAAATTATTGCACAATATTACGTCTTCTTTGTACACATAAATTTATATTTGTATGTCAATAATAATATTAATTATTATCATTATACCCATCCCTATCTCAAACAAAATATACAAGTTTTTGACAACTATTCAATTTTCATCTTGAATGTCATTTAGTTATTTATTATTTACTACATTTACTCAATAGCAGAGCTAAGAGCTAGAATACACCGATACTTCATAATTCATAATACACTATTCACATTCAATATCCCTTGAAATTTACATGCATGTTACATGTGCCTATCCTTAAAACTTGATGCATTAATGCACCTACTGGTATCTATCTGTATTCTTCATTTAAGTAGCCATGTAAAATCTAAAGCTACATTTCATTGCATAATCTATGTTATTCCTTGATTAACGTAAATACAAAGACAAAGGGTAGAAAAATATAATAAGTTGAAGTTAAACAATAATTTAAACTTACCATGAGAAAGTCCCGCGGTGGCTGGTGCAGGAGAATTGTAGGTCGGAGGACTTTTTAGACGAGAAGCCAAACCCCCAGAATTATGTTTGTGATACATGATTAACTCAGGTATCGACGGACAACAATGTTTTTCGGACAAGAAAAACTGATTCCGAGAATTCTGCTTTATATGGTAATGTTTAACTTGCTGATGCGGCCTAAAAATTACACACAAAGAAAGAAAAGTCAAGTTTACAATATAGTTTACATTTCATTTTTTCATTTTTGCAGGAAATATATAGCGTTAAACAGTTTAACTGTTGTTAAATACATGATATAAAAATAATAAACAATAATGTCACTACTTACACTTTGGTATACAAGCTGAGAGTATAAAGGCCTTTTGTAGATGAATTACGAACTACAAAACAACCTTCTTTATCATCGTATCTAAGCATTTGTTCCGCTCTTTGCCGTGATACATCACCGATATACCAGTCATATTTTTGAAGTCCCAACAGTTCTTTTTCTTTAACATAATTTGATGGAATATAGCCGACATTTCTGTAAAGGAAAAGAAACAAGTAGAACAAACATTTAGTACACATTATCCAGATTTTACATATATTTTGTGCTATTTGCATTGACACTTGACACCAAACTTTGTTGACATCATAAATCAGGATGAAATCAAAATTAGGATATTTCATATCAGTTTCACTTCATGTTTCCTTGAGAAAATACCATTTGTACAGACATACTTTTGCTTTTTTTTGTTACTTTACACTTGTGCTGAATCTAGTATCTCCTCTATGTATAAGAAACTTGGTTTTAAGCTTTGAATGTGAAAAACCTCATTGATGCAAGTCCTATTGTGCATAATTAATTTAGTAGCATTTTTTTCTTTACCTACTCTACACTCTAACACAGGAGAAGCCTTCAATAACAAAGAGTATGCAACGCGGAAAAGCACATGGACATCATAACGACACTTATCTATTCTCATGTACAATTTACACCATTCCCTATTCCCATGATAAATAGAGATAGGCCAGATCGTGTCCTGCAAATCTGATTTTATAGTATTCGCAAAATTAAAATACAAACCTGCAAACTACAAACTTTTTAATTCATTTATGAAGAAGCATTCCTTTTTTTTTTAATTCAACTCAGTGGCTGTAAGCTAATTTTCTAATCTCATACCTAATTTCAATATCAATATGTTACATTGTTACATGCATCTATATATGTATTATGCATGCAAATGTATGTGAGGTACGTCTCATATACTTATTATTATTTTTTCACGTAAAAAACATTTAAGGAAAAATATGGTCTTGACCATCACGACAATTAGAAAATAGACAGTCATCTTACAACTTACTCGTCCTTCCTGGAATAATTTTTTTTTCAAAGGATTGTCTAGCATCTAGCATCATATTTTTATTATGATTTCAGTAATGTACAAGTCACTCAAATACTATAAACTATAATATGTATAATGCATATGTATATGCATGATTGTTTTTTTCACTTTATACTAATAAATCCATCATCAGATCATCTCAAGACTCAAGACTGAAAAGACTGAAGAGTCAAGAGAAGGAAATATCTAGTACATGTACAATGTACAATGTACAGTAAAAACAAAACTCTTGAGTCTTGAGCATTGTTGCTTTAGGCACTATTAATTCTTTTTAAACCCTGCTGTGTGTACATTATACAAACATATTCATGTGCATAAATACATAATACATGCCTGCACATCACATCCTTTTTTTACATGGTTTTTCCTTCTGTATTCTGTATACAAGTGGACAAGCATATATATATTTTTTCCGACAATAATTATTTCTACGTCTGTGGTATGTGTGTATATTGTGTATTGTGTACATGTATTCATCAAAGTATTCGTAAAGTGTGTGTGTGAGGGAGACAGAACATCTTATAACTTATACCTTGTACTTAAATTTTGTGCATCATTACTACTTACGCTCACCACTTTCGCATTTTCAAAGTGCGAAATTACTTATCGCGTATAGAATCTACACGTGATCTCTACGGAACATCTATTACAATCTACCATCTTCAAAATTCAAAATGTACGAATATGAAATACGAAATACGAATATTATGAACTTGTACGTGTGTATACAGATATGCTTACTTGCTTGTCGCATTGACTCCTTCAGCCTACCATTATTGTTGTTATTATTATTATTCTGTTATAATCATATTCATATTTTACCTTCAGAATGCATACTCAATACTCATCCATGTCTTCAATACACAAGTGTCTACGATCTACTGTCTACAGTCGACTGTGTACAATGTACAATGTCTAGTATTAAGAAGCAAATCATTGCATGAATTCACAATTATTTTCATATTAATCCATCTTCATAATCACAACTTATAATAGTTAACGCACACTTGAAAGTACAAAGAAATATTTGAAGACTCTCTCTCTCTCTCTCTCTCCACGTATACAGATATAATATATTTAAATTTCAATATATATAGAAATGTCCACATATCCACAAAAAAGAATCATCATCAGATGAATCCTTAGTCCATTAGTATTATACGTACAAGTACTATGAGATATCATAATCATAATCATAATATACTCTATTACATGAAGTACAACGTACAATGTGTTTCATGTATTTATATGAAAGCACGTTTTATCCTTCGATACTTGTTCATTGTACATTGGACATTCAATAACCAAACAAACAAGCAAGTGGAATGTGAGTAGTGAGTAGTAAAGTGTACACTGTACACATAGAAAATAAAAGTAGCTAAACATTTTGCTATGGTATGGATAACTTCCTATGACTACACATTACATATATTATCCATTTTTAATGGACCATCACATGGTGTAAACAAGAGGACAAGTCATAATGACTACGAATTTTGCTCAATTAAGTAAATAATTATGACAAATTGTTATTGAAATTTTTTTTTAACAACATGCGTGAAATTCTACACACACACACACATTTACATCCACTATCCACTTGGTACCTTCCACCTTATACACATACTATAATAATATATATAATTAAGCAGCATTCGTGTCTAATAGTGTATTACCAACAAAATGCTCTCAGTATTAACTTGAAATATAATCACCATGATTTAGATGTAGTTTGTATAGTCCCTTGCATTTATTACTCTGTATTCTGTACACAGTATTCTGTAGATTGTAGATAGTAGATGTACATAATAATATATTTTCTATAAAGTTATATAAAAGGTGTACGTACGTATTAGGCACCTCAACGTACATGTTCTCATGATAATCACATTAAGTACTTTTTTTTAATACCTGAATGAATCCGAAATAACATTGTGTATCATGTGCACATTGTACACCTTACACCATACACGTACGTAGTACACCATGTATACAAAAAATGCAATTATATTGAAAAAATTGAAAAGGAAGAAAACCGCAAAAAGAATCCAAGCAGAACCAACCTCATCAACGATACAAAGAATAAAGAATCATCTCAAAACTCAAAAGATTAGAAAAACAATGTAGAAAAAAAAATAATGCTATTCCTCATACAAACTATTTGTTTTGTTTTTATACTTTGTCCTGTCCATTGTACAGTGTGACAAGGGACTGGATGAATATGGAGACATCTCTATCTCTATCTATTTAAGGTTACAAAACATGACTAAGACTATATCATGACTTTGGATTTACTTTTTGTAAAAATTTTTTTTGTACATACTGTCAATTCCGTGGTAACTAACTCATCCTTGTTGTATTGTTGTACTTTCAAGAATTATCATCATTATCAATACCAAATATATACCAACTTACTTATTTACTTTACTTTATATACATTATACATTGTACATATTACACATTACACATGCAACTTTTTTTTAAACTAATAATAATAATAATAAGCTTTTTTTCTCTCTCTCCTTCCAAATGTTTGGATGTGCTGTATGATGTATGATGAAATTGCATTTTACTGAATGAACATACTTTACAATTTACAACAAATATCATCGTTAAAAAATAGTTTTTACTAATACACTATACACTACACACTACACGAACTTCAAAGAAAGAAAGAAAGAGAAGATAGACTACTCATGTGAAGAATAATATTATTTACCATTTCCACCATGTAGAACAAAATATGTACAATATAATGTAAGTCCCATATAAAAGCACACAACAAGAGATATATTTATATGCATTTATATATATTTGAAGATTAAAGACACAGTGCTTGTACAACCCATCGTATGAATTTTTTTTCAAACGCGATCAAAATCATTTTGTATATTACAAAATACTCAACCCTATAACATACATACTACATATATAAATATAGCATACAACATACAACAGACGTATAAGGCATATATTTCTGATACAAAGGAATATAAATGGATATTCTTCCTTTATGAAATTAAAAGAGGATGTGCATCATAAATATTACTAAATCATACTTGTCGACGAAATAAAAACAAATTGAACACATATCTACATGATGTATCTTGTATCAAGTATCTAAAATGTGTGTGTAGTGTCTACTAGAACTAGAGAATACAAAAGTTACAAATATGTACTTGTCTACATATTACATTCTACATTCATGAGCAATACATAGATTTAACATGTTGCTCGACCATTGCATACTCAAAAAAAATATACAGTGGCTACTAGTACCACTAGTAGTAGCTAGTAGCCCAAGAGAAGGAGAGGCAGAGACACCGTGTATTGTATATACTGTATACATATTTATATACTCATAACTTACTTTGTCAAGTACGTTTTATACTTCCAATGATAAAGTCGTAACGACTCAAGGATATTTCGTGTAACAATTTGTTGAAAAAATGTACTTAAAATCTTGTCTATCTCTATACTCCATGCTCTATACAAATTACTTTTTGCCATCTTATGCCGAAATCCAATGTATATAACATATCATATATATACCGTACAATGAATGATGGACGAGTTCTATAATTCACGAATTACAGAAGAGCTCAATTATTATCATTATCATTATTATTATACCTATACACTGTATACAGGATAAATACTAAATAGTAAATACTCATCAAGATTGACACTCTTTTCTGTAGCACTTTACATGCACTAGTTAATACGTAGCAAGTAGTTAATGCCATATGTGTAACTTATGCATATGCAGATTTCCGTTTACAATTTTATCATTCTTGTTGTTGTTACTATTGTTGACAATGCTGCACACATTATACATGCATTTTAGTATTTTTCCCATAAAAAATTCATTTTACACAGGAAATTACTCAACATACATTAATTCAGGAAAACTGCAGGAAAATTGCACCAAAACAAGAGGTGCCTGGAACCTGGAATTTAGTCATGTACAATGTACGAGTAAAGTACCATCAGAACCTTCAACAATGGTTTAATCTCCTTTGTTTATTATCTCCACATTCTAATACATAATACTGATGTGTAATCTACAAACTCCAGGATTGATTTTTTTTTAAATGTAATTAATGTCCATTCCCAAGAGAAAAAGTAAAACCAAGTGTAATGTATCATTTGCAGTTTGCAGATACACATACATATAGAGATGAATTTTGATACTGAAAAAGTTCTAGATTGTAGATTGCGTTTGAATTTGCACCGTCTAAACAAACCAAGCCATTTTTTTCCTTTATATAAATACACTATTTTTGAACATCAGGATAAAATACAAAATAATAGTATGTACTAGAGATTATGTAAAAGTTTTCCCTTATTTTGAAACAAGCCTCCATCAAAAAATCAAAACAAATACAAACATTTGTAAATTTCCAAAACAGATATGCAGTCTCATCGATTGCACATCGTACAGAACGGGAGATAGTGCATAATGTAGGCACATGTTATATGTATTATGTATATTGGAAATAATCATTAATGCAGTGGATAATTACGTAATTCCAAACTTCCGAGGACAAACCATAATATTTTACTTTAGTGTGGTTCATGTTTAGAAATTTAAAAAACGTCATATCCGCTTGTTCTCAGTTCTCAAATGTACAGAGAGAGAAACAAGCTAAAAAAAGGTATGCATCTCTTTTTTTTGTATTGCATATTGTGTATTGTACCTATCTCAACTCGCGCTTGAATAAACAAATAAATTTAATGTAATTGTACAGTCACTGTGTACAGAGTGTACAATGCAGTGTGAATTGGGTACACGTACTGGTTTTATATTTAAGCCTTGCAAGTATTACAACTACCTATGCAGGTAGCACGTACATCGTACATACATACATCTATTATTATATAATGTACATTATCTATAGCTAAAGTTTTATAGAATAGAAGACAGGAGTTTTGCAAAATTGCAAAAAAAAACAAAGCTCAAAAATAGATAGAATAAAAGTAATAATTACATGGTGAATTTTCGTCCTATACACAGGACACAGGACACAGAATACCTGTTCACTGTACACTGTACACGATGTATGATATAAGATAGCTATTATATATATGATATGACGAGGATGGTTTCAAGTTTATCTTAATTGTCACAAAAATTCTTGGGGGCACATTCAACTTTATGGCATCAACAACAACAATAATAGCACCAATGCTCTTTGGCTGTTATGCATGAAAAAATTTTCCCATGAATCCAATGAATCATTGTATGGAATTATATAAATAGCTAGCAGATTTTTTTTTTTTGCTATTTTTATGCACATAATGAGCAGAACAAAGAAGAAATTTCAAGATAGAGAATCGTGCATGTAATGATGAATGGAAATTTCCCACTCCATTCAATTGTCAAGTGCAAGTTTATCACATAAATCAGAATAATAATCATTATAAATAATAATAATAAAAAAAAGTTTGAATGACTCCCATCTTCTATGAAAACTTAACTCAATTTGAGTTTATTAGATTTCCAGTGGCTGTATCACATATCTCATGTGTACTGTGAAGAACAAAGATACAGTAGAAAAATTCTACTGTGTAGATTGTAAAATGACTATTTATGAAGGATATAAATACCAGTGATGTGGTCCAGTCATGATTCATGATTCCATGTAGTGAAACTGATACTGATATTACTCGTTTTATCTTTTATCTTTAAAGGAATATTTTTTACTACACGTTGAAAAAATAGTAGTAGTTAAAAAAAATCTTACCCTCTTGCATCCCGAACTTGCCACCAGTGTTCTTGGCTGTCGTCAACTATCTCATATTCTTCACCCTAAAAACCAAAAAAAAAAGACAGAAAAGAGGATGAATTACATGTACATTTTTGAAAATTCATGGTATGATTAATTATTACATATTACGTATATCTTGGAATTCCTAATTTATTATAATTTATAGCATCTCTAAGGCCAAAAATAATAGATGTATGAATTTTTAATTTTACATTTCAAGCATTGATCATAAGGTATGAAAGGCTTGTGTAAGCAATGATTTTACGCAGAATAAACTTCTTCGTGGAATCTTCATTCCATAACAAACAATACAAAATGCATAATAATGATGGTCAGGCGGTGCATACTGATGCGCATTATTCGTTATTCGTCTCTATCAACAAAACTGACCAAATCTAATTTATAATCACTGGGTATTAGTTGTACTTAATGTGTAATGGTAACAAAAAAAAAGTTTTCAGTGGATGGAGGAATAAAAGAGCCATGTCTACTGTCTACAAAACTGGTATAATCAAACACATGTTCTTTCAAGTGAAACATGTACCCAACCAAAAAAAATATTACTTAGTACTCAAAACTCAAGACTGAAGCACAAGCACAACAATAATAATAATAATTTGTTACTTTGTTACTTGTTTTTTTATTATGTGTTCAGTGTTCAGTCTTCAGTGTTGAAGCAAGAGCATATAATTATTTACATGTTGTATAGAAATGGCAGTGTTCTTCTTTTTTTCTAAAAAAAATCTACAAAAAATTAATCACTAATCATACTTAACATTTTGGAAACAAAACATGAATGGCGATACTAATTGCTGCCTACTGCTTACTGCTTACAGAAGCCAAAAATTGATATGTATGTTTTAGTAAACGGTTGTTTCTTCTCCACTTCTTCTCCAAACTCTACATGTGCTCACAACAAAATTCAGAAACATCAACATCAACACTACATCCTCATGATTCCCAAACATACCTATTTTCTATATATATGAAGCACGAGCACAAGTTTTAACTTTCAAAGTACTATAGTATGTTGATATTGTGTTTAGGAACTAAAGTTGATATTCCTTGTACTTGTTGTGTACAATTTATACTTTTCACACTTTTACTTTTAAGCTCTTTCCTTCCCTTGTCTGAGCGTTTTCACGCTTTTTCTTTAATAATTCAACAACAATAAGACATACAAGAAAAGAATAACAGCAAAAGCTACAACTGTGTGACAAAACTGACAACTCATAACAAAAGGAGCAAAATGCATGAATTTAACCAAAGAGAATTATAAAACCTGACAAGATTATTATTGTCAACTTGACTTTTCAACAAGTTTAAATGCTCCCTGTTCACTGTCCCACGAATTGGAAGAATAGATACTCGAGAGACAAACAACTTTTAACTTTTTATGTAACTGAACTTTTGATTTTTGATAGTAAATTTTTTTTTTTCACATCTCACATTTTACATTTTACTGACAAGTGAGTTTTCTGAGTTGGTTTTTGGTTTTACCTTTTACCGGAAAAGACAAGCGTTTAAAATTACTCCCAAACCTAGAATCAAGTAGTTGCGAGTAATTTTCTGCTCAAAAGCCATTATATTTTATATTTTACCATATTATACAAATTTCCAATGTACTTATTTAGTATTAAGTATCATCTACAAGCTTATAACTTCATTTTCAAGCATGTACGGTTTGTGTACTTTGCATTTTGGAAAAACAAACATGAGAGCTTCATATTATAAATTATAGATTATTCACCATCTTTCATCTTTAATCAGTGTAGTCTGTTTTACAACTTGGTCAAATTAGTTATTACAACTTATATATTTTTTTGAAAAGAAATACTCAATACTTTACACATTTTGAATTTCAGAATTTTCTAAGCATATTGTTACAATGAAGTGAATAGATTGGTGGAATGTGTGTGTGACGCTCCATTCATAAATTAACAATTAATAATATTTCTATCCATATACGTTAACCATCTTTGACATTTCTCCCTAGTGAAGACACTCATTCCAATCATGATTTACGATACTCAAAACTCAAAATCAACACACACGTATACATGATGCAACAATAAAACTTACATGAATGGGCAATGATGGGCTATGCATTGAACATTATAAACATCCATGTTTCATAAGAACAACCTCAAATGATGTTCAATGCCCAATATAAGTACAATACATACAGTGTACTTGTAGACATAATATGGACACATTAACATTGAATTATTCTATATTATTCTATCATGCATCATGCACAATGTACTTCAGAAACAAGTACATAAAATACATAATACAACAATAGTAAACACCACAATAATTAAAAAAACTATCAAGTATCAAACATCAAGCATCTTTATTATTAACACAATAGGAATCGATAAATATTTCAATTTCAATTTCCCCAGCCAATCATACACATACTTACAATTAGACTTTAGACATTGCTTTATAACCAAATAAATATTTACCAGCAAACAAGGGAAAGTTAAAATGCATTAATGATGATGAGGCAAATCAAAATTCTATTGATTATGTTTATTTACTGTGTAGTATTTAGTAGAATGTACAAAGTACACGTACCATAATAGACAGATTACATCAATTCCATTCAATTCAAGATTCAAGTTAATAGTCAATGTACATTGTACATTGTCAACCATCACACATCAACCGTCAACCAGACAAGGAATTCCTCCCATGAAGACTCACATTAGTATTCTTGAAACTTGAGTCAAAAGACTACGATTAAAGAATACTTGAGTCTTTTGAGACTTGAGTCATTCGCAATTCAAAATGAGAGGACTTTGTGAGAAAACCATTTGTTTTTCAAAGAGCTCATCTACTATCAATATCAAGTATCAACTATCATTAAGCTCAGTTTAGAAAAATATCAAATTACATATTAATAATACATATGTAAATATGTAGATTCTGGTTGTTGAAAAGAATTCGTAGAGTAGTCACTTTTTACAAACATTTTTAATGCTTGGTCTAGAGTCTACAACTATAAATTAAATGTAAGGAATTTATTTTGAAAATTAAGTACAGAGTATTCAATTACAAGACCAAATTACACTATTTTTCTTATTTCCCACTTCACCCTGCTTCAAATAACAAACATAAATATGAACATGAACACCTTCTTGTGCACATCTTATGCAATTACAATAACAACTACTACTACAGTGCGATGCTGAAACGACAAATATCTAAGGTTTACGACATTATAAATTATAAATAAAGGCACAAACGGTAAATCATGTTTTTAAAACGACTAATGCTTCACAATTGTATTGACAATTGACAGTAGCAATAGTATTTAATAAAAATCATTAGACGATCATTTCAACACATTTTTCTTCAGTGATTGTCATAAATCCCTATTTTTAAACATAGCTAGACACTAGACACTGCATAACTGCATAATGTGTGGGAAAACTGCTGAAAATGCGATATTATTTGATGACGATGACGATAAAAAATAACTTGATATTGAAAATGGAACTAGTTTCACAACAAGTCTTCCTGTTACAAATATTTATATTTCAGCGTAATTAGAGATGGCCATCAATATGCAGAATGTAGACAGTATCCAAAACATACTAAGCATAATAATAGCATGATGCTAGATATTAGATATGAGACATCCTATTCTGTCCAGGGAGACATTAATGTCATGGAAAAATATTTGTGAGTTTGTAAATTTCCCTGCATGGTACGTACATACTAAATTACTACATCCATTGGTAATGAGCTACTTGAAACCAATCTATCTACATTTCTACATTCTACATCATTCTTTATGCTCAATCAAGCTAATCGTACACTTAAACCACACCACATAGTGCGAAATTCCCAAAAGTTTCTCAGATACCTCTAGTCTCTAGTCTCTCGTCACAACGGCGTAGTACGTACAACGTACACGTCGCATCAATTCTATCGAAGCTATGCTTTGAATTTCCAATGACACTCACAAAATTCTACCAACCTCCAGTGATCAGTCATACTGCTGCCTGATGACAAATACGTGCATGAAAAACGTCTTTTCCGTTCATCTATTATTCTTTATTCTTCATTTCACATCCACTAATCTCGAAGTATTCATGACTGGTACAAAAAGTCCCTGGTACGGCAGCAGTACAAACTTAAAAACTGGAGAATTAAATATTGTATTGTTAGGAATGCAACAAAATACATAATATTATGTATAGAATGATGAAACAAGGAAGTTGGAAAAGTTCCTTCACTAGTAATTAACTAACAAAACATTCATTCACACTTTTTTGGACATTGAAAATTGAAAAGCACAATTTAAAAAGACGACTTCCTACCAAGTTCTTGTACTTTGTACTTTGTGCTTTGCATTATAAAAATTGTATTGAAAAACTAATTTATTTTGACACATAAAAGTCGTTAAAGTACCCCAATGCTACGATACATACATCATTTACTTATGAATTCTTGATTATTCATAAGTATTAGTCCTTTCATATTTATTATTTATGCATATCATAGCATTCAAAAGTACAAACAAAAGAAAGTCATTCATGAATATGACTACTTTTCATACAACTTTAGTCTATAGAAATGTAAACAGCTCTTCAGTCTTCATACTTAATGTTCAACTTGATGCTTGATAAAAATTGTAAAAAGAAGAAGATACGTATTTCAATTAAGAATAGAGACATTCTAAACCCAATAATGATGTAAATAGTAAAAAAAAAGTACGCCTATTAAGTAAGTATAGATAGCAGATACATTACTCATGTGTAATCAGTAACAAAGTTGCTAGTTTTTTTTGGTAACTCATACTTTTAAAATAGTTGCTGTAGAAGCTACTGCATCTCTAAAGAGTAAAGAGTTAAAAAAAACATCAATACATCTTTATCCTTTAAAAGGCAACAAAAATTCATCAAGGGTGGTAATCTTATGAATCATATGCAAAAGAATTATTATTGTTACATTGATTAATTTCATTTTTAACTTTATATTATGAAATTATTAAAATACATATGATGCCTATTGCCTACACATTACATTACACATACCACATACATACATACGGATAAAAACTCAGTACATGGACATAGAGATACACTCATACATTCATGTGTCAAACTACAGTGTTTTTCTATCTTCCGTTCATAAATGTATGAGTGATGAAGAAATTCAACAATTTCATACCTACATACAACCACAACAATAACAATACACTCTCCTCTCTTTTCCATATTGTACAACATCAATTCAGTCAATCGAAGCCACAAACACCACACATAAGACATTAGCTAAATGATAATTCCAATACACTACATTATTGCAATACAATTTTCTTCCCCTGACAAATATTTTAGTGCATGGTACATGTTTTAACTTTTAAAAAATGAAATACAGAAAAACTAGTGTATGAAGTATGGATTATCAAAGTCATAGATTTTTAATTTCCACTTGCACTACAAACTGTCTAGTTTCCAACTTGTTAAAGTAATTTTAAAAAGCAAGGAAGAACCATGATCAACAGGTGTAAATTATATGTAGAGGAATACATAATACTACATTGACTTTCATCAAATAAAATCATGATACATGATAAAAAAATAAAACTCCAAGATGACAAATAATCATCATAACCTTTAAAAGTTCCAAATTACGCCCATTTATGTCAAAGTATTGTATACATACACGCATTTTGTCAATTACATGGTCATTTCCAGGCTAAAAATTAATGTGGAATAGTAATAAAAAATCAGTACCATATATATATAAAGTATTATACATGATGTTTTTTGGCAAGTTGGTTAATAACTCTATGTCAGGTTTTATTCTCATCAAGTATCAAGTCCAATGCTTATCCACTAAGCATTCAAAGATTATTAGCTCTTTTTCCCAAATCACCCATAGCACGTAAGTACATTTTTCACGCAATATTTTTTTTATTTTGTAGTACACACTCAAATTGCATAAACCACAGCACCAAATGATATGTAATATGTAGAATATGTTGTGCATTATGGTTTATGGTGTACTGGTCAAATGAGACAATATACATACATGATACCATAAACCATAAAGATTATAGAACGCTCAACGCAAAAATACTGTGGTAAACAGTGTAAAAATTGGAGTCGTTACTCGAGTAAACAAATTAAAGCATAAAGAAGGAATAAATGAGAGAACTGACCTTTTCTAAAGAGAGATCACCCGTTTCGATGGCTTTGAATGGATACAGAGCTACAACACGCCTACTTACTGATTTGTCCTGCAAAAAGTAAATAATAATAAAAAACATTATATTATACACATAAACAGTTACAATTAGTAAAATGCACATAATATACGATATAATATAGAAGATGGCTTTAACATTTTTTAAAGAAAATGATTCCGTGTACAACCTTTATGATTTTTGTTCAGGGGTAATCAATCACAAAATGACCACTTTTAAATTTTAAATACCATATACTCCATACTGTATCATCACAAGTAATTATAAGATGAAGCATACCATACACCATACCATAACAAAATAAAAGATGCGAGTAGTAAGTGAGCAAGTTGAGCGCCCTTGCATTTTTAGTGATCTAGTTCACTAACTAATGGAGCTACATATATATCTACGATCTACACTAAGTACAGTCATACTTCATCCTGAATATGAATTTGAAACTTGGAAGAAGCGCTTCAAGTTTACCCATTTATAATATTGAATAATACTGAATAAGCATTTGACAAATATCATTTAATAATTTCACACACCATTTGAAATTTAAAACAGCTATAGTTTTTTCCTCTACCTACATCCTACGTATCTACGTCTACTTGTCTGTCAGTTGTCAATGCATCGCGACTGAACTATAAAAATAAAGGTCACGTTATATAAAAGTTCATCAAAATTCAGTTCAGTTTGACTTGTCTATTCACGCAAACATTAACGTGCTTACACTCTACTACTCGCTACTCACCTTCATTTTCATTTTCATCTATATGTATTAGTCATTAGTCACATAATATACCTTTCCAAGAGCTCACCTAATAAAATCATCATCTCATGTAGTTTCATATACACTAAATACTCATAATTAAGCTGTTTTTTTATCCCTTTTTACTTCATGGAAACGACAAACGACATTTGACTATTGTCTACTCAATATAATACTTGTAATATCCGTAATAGACATTAAATGAACGAGAATTAATGTGGGTTTTTTTCACAGCTCAAACTAATTCGGGATCTTCCTATTTATTTATTATTAGCATTTTGTAATTTTATCCTCTTCCCTTTCAACATTCAACGTCATCGTATTTCTGTGGGAAACTTCAAAGAAGTGTAAAATATACTCGTCAAAGATGATACCTACTACTGAATACTGAATGCATACTTGAAAACAAAAATGTGAAATATGAAACGCTGTATGTATTCATGTATAGATATTCATCATGCATAAATTTCCTTCTTGTTTTTACTTAAACACCATTCCATATTCCATCCTTTGAATATTTTTTTCTCTTCGTTTTAGGCTCACGTTGTGAGTTTTTTGACTCGCTTATATGCTTCAACTTTACAAAATATATTATATATTATGTATGTAATTCACCATGTTTACATATTACATATCAATGTAATTTACAGGGAAAAAAATTCACGGCTATTTAAAATTAGATGGAGAATCCTGTGTCATGTTATTCACACGGACAAACAAGTCTTACTCAGTTGTAATTTGTACATTGTACATCGATATGCACACACTTATTTATTCCATAAATACAGAATGTTTTACGACTGTACTGACGTTTTTTATAGTTTTTGCAAATTTTGCAATAGGAGAATAAACTTAAAAAATTTCATACACTTTGATAACGATAACAAAATGGCATTGCAAAAAATATAGAAAAGTGACATCAAGTCCATGGAGAACATTCATCTCAAATCACATAGAGCATAAAGTATTCCATGTTTTTAACAAGAAATGAACAAGTAACAAGAAAAACGGGTCATAATATGCATACGTTCAATAAACAATATCAACAATCAATATACACATAATAATAAATAATATAAGAATAGATAAAAAATGATAGACTTACGCGTGGTTTGTTTAGAGGAGGATGATTCCCACCCGCCATCTCAGGTGAACCTAGTTCAAAAAAAAAGAAAGAAAAAGAGTTGACAGAAATCAATTTTTCAATTCCCATTTCACATCAAAATATTTTACATGTTTACAGTTTACATTATACTTGAAACTTGAAAGCTAAGGTATGTTTCTGGTTTTAAAATTTCATGTTTCGTGGGTGTGTTTCGTAAAAGTATTCATGTACAGTTGTGAAAAGAATTTATGCACTGCACATGGAACATTGCACACTAAACACTAAACACACTCCAGACCAAACTTCAATATTGAATAGTCGTCAAAATAACCCTATCCGTTTCAAAGTTCGTCTTCGTTTTCCTTTTCGTTTCCCTTCACACTTCGCCCACGAGTTGATTTTTTGCAATACTTTTCCACTTTGAAGGTGTCGGATTATTACTGTTGTATGTTGTATATTACATATTGTATTTGCTTTCAAGCTCATCGTCGTCAGTCATTCCATTCGGGGTTTCCTTTTGCCTTTGCCTTTACCACATGACTCGGCATTTGACTCCGAAAAAGAATGCCATGCATATAGTAATGTACGTAATATTAATTTACAAGGATTTTAAAAATAGATGCTTTGGTTCATGTTTTTTGCTATTTAGAACACTTATTTTAGTGGAGACCTTCGCCGTCTTTTCTACTAATCAACCGGGACTAACAAAGTAACAAAGTAGGACTGGGTTATGTACCATTTTTCACATAATCTATTTTGCATACATACTTAGATACGCAGCTCACAGCTACATACTACAATCTACAATCTACTACAAACTCCAAACCAAACCAAGAAACGAAGGAAAAAATATTTGTACATTTGTACGTATCACTCAACACCATCTAAATTCTAAATGATTACATGTAGTTTATAGGAACTTTATTATACATTATATATTTTTTATGCTTCATATTGAACCAGTTTAATGATAATTATTATCTATTCTCGTATATATGAAAACTACAAAATTTTGGAATTTTTAAAGTACTTGTAACTTGTAATTGTAATTTAACAGAGATTTTAATACAACAAACAACCTATTAAAATATTATGTCGTCCAGAAGTATCAAGTAGTTACATTACACATTACATTCTTAAAACTAGGAGATTTAAAACCAGTTTAATTCAGATGAATGTTGTTGTCAACAAATTACAAAGTTTAGCTGATTATTTACATTTTACATGTATACGACATGCGAAATGCAAAAAGCACAGAACATAGAGAACAGAGAACAGAGACACAATATAAATGTGACGCTTAGAAATTTCAGGTATGCAAATTATTTGCCATCTGTCCCTGCCACTCTCTCACATATGCATGTTGTTTGTTTTTTTTTCCTCTCTTTTGGCAAGCCGTTTTGATATTTCGGGACAAAACGATGAAAGATTGAATACAGACTCTATTCAATAGCACTTATTTTTGAAACACAATCAGGTGACAACTGCACGTGGAATGTATGTAATATATATGTAATACGTAAGTGAATGCCATGGAGCCAAAATAATAAACATATGGAACCACATTCTACATATTGTCAAACTTTATAATATTTTCTAATGATGAAAACATTTCCTAGATATACACAAGACAAAACAGACAAGGCTTCACGTGTACTCGTAGTTAGTCATCATACTTCATACTTCAAAACAGTGTTGAAAAAGGCAAAAAATACGAATATACGAATACTCGAATATATGTGAAAACCCCTGTTTACAAATTGATGGAAAGTGGTAGTGGGTAAACATTTAGAACTTAGCATTTAACTGATGATAAGAGATGAGAGGTTGAGGATATGACCAGAAAACAAAATCAACGATAAACCCAAAAGCTATTCAATGTACAGTGTACAGTGTACAATGTAATGTAATGTCGCATCGCGTTATACATTTAATTTTTTTCTTGAAAACCAGCCTCGTCATACTGTCTACACTGCGGGGAGACAAATGATAAGTAAAAAAACCAGTGTCTTCTTTCTTTCTTTCTTTGTATTCCATATCTATATAGTACAATGTCTTTCCTGTGTTATGACTTATGACAATGTAAAAGTACACAAAGTATATGCATCTCCACAATAATCTGTGTCTTTTTTATAATGGACACTACACACTACATACGTTTTATCCACTCTACGACCGACAACCTCATATGATAAACAAATTAAATCCTTTTGGCCAAAATACCCGCCCACAACATGAAATAGCAGCATCTCCGTCTCCGTCACTTTACCCTACATACTACATACTAGATACTCTGCACTCTGCACTCTATACACTCTGTGTCTACACTCGACAATCTAATCTACGATTATACATGTCAATAGCAAACACCATAGCAGTCATAATATATAACATAACAACCTGAATGAATCAGGAAATTTGCTCTTCTTCATTCATGCATAGTACATGGCACATAGTACAAAGTACACATTCTACATGCTATATTATTCTATATAAAATACAAATGTTCTTGAAAATGAATATACAATATACATAGATGATAGATATATATCTTGAGAGCATCTTCCCATATTCTCATTTCTTAATGTATATTAATTGTAATATCTAAGGGAGAAAAAAAACGTGGATAAGCTATAGGAAATCTAACCAACAATGTGCCTGATTGAGTTCATAACAGAAAGAAGGGCGAAATATATTGTATATTGTATTATAAGTTATACGTATTGTGTGTGTGTGTATTATGCATTATGCACAGTACTCCATACTCCACATTTTATATCTTTATAGTAAAATGGTATTGTCCTACAACGATGACGCTGACTATGACTATGACATGTAGACCACATTACGTACTCATCGGAAACCTCCTCAAAAGATAACATGTAAATGTTAAGTACTTAATTCGTTATCTCTCTCAGATTTGAGACAAGCTGGTCTCCATGCATTCTCATCCAAACCAATTCATTCATACCTGTGTACATTGTACATTGTACGAACACAAGTACATGCATACAATCTACATGACCCACAACCTGACACTTGACTTGAGTGTTTCTTTCACACTTTAATTTTTTTCTCATTTTGTTCTTGTGATTCCCTTATACTCTCTCATAAATGTGTATTATGTAGGTATCCTGTATTTTGGACGTACTTTGTACTTACTAAACTCTTCCTCAAAATACATGTACTAAAAAAACTTTAGTTTTTTTCTCCTTGTCTCCTCAGTCAAATAGATAAATACACATACCCATACATACTCCACTCATAATATCACGAACCACGCCAAGACTGAAAATGGGATGCGATTTCACACCGAAAATAAAAGAGATGGCCAAATAAATATACACCAATTAAGTATGTATCCATACATACAATATACAACATACATACGCGATACATTTGTACCACATTTAAATATAACACCTAACACTTGTGTTTTCACCCTTTCTTACTTCGTACTCTATGACTCTACTGACTTTCCTTTGCAATTACTAAACTTTTTATTTATTTATTTAAACAAATAAACTCGTACATTATTTACATTATGAAGTATGACTGTATGGAAATTACATATATCATATAATAATAAAAGTACATGACACTTAAATCTTACTTCTTACTATGTACTAGAGACTAGAGTAAAATTTTCGTTTTTCATTCATGTGAGTACCAATTTCTTTATAGTAAATAGTAAAATTTACTTCTAGATAAACACATGCGTTACACATGTATCATAACTCATGTGGGTGAGCCTTCAGTAAATTTGTAGAATATCAAACATTTGCTGTGATTTTTTTTGTATTATGAATTATGAAGGTACATACTACATACCAGTGGATGCACATTGTCTATTGAAACATAAACATAAAATACAGATATATTTTATGGCAGTATGTCTACAAAGTAAAAACTAACAACTTTGGTGTGCAAAATAATAATAAAAAAAAAAAAACAAACTGCCAACTATCTATTTCCGAAGTATGAGGTTATTTACTATTTACGCACCGCAAAAATCATAAACAGTGACAGTACCCATGAAAAACAGTAAACCCATGGTACGATGGTACTATGATCCACGATGGTACACAATACACAAACATCACTGACATATTTAAAAATTAACACATTTGAGCAAGGTTCAAGACTTGATGTGTACCTATTACCTATACCTATGCAATAATTTTACACATTTTCTGCATCCACCTATTACCTACAACCTATACACTATACACATTGTACGAACATACAAAATACAAAGGTATATGTGTGTGCGTGTATAGTTTATACGTATATTGTATCGTGAATGCTTCATATTTAAAACAATTTGCTTTAGGTGCTATGCTTAATGTACAGGAGCATAATATTTAAAACATTTACATTTTACATACAAGAGGAGGCATTGAAAATGAAACTGATGGTGTAATATCTACATTTTTAACAAAGTTAAAACTATTTTTGAAGGACTAAAAATTTTATACGGTACACAGTCCCATTGCTATTTATAACATAAAATAGTTCTCTACAGACTACACAGTCAATTTTAACTAGAATTACTTTTTTATTTTATCTGTGGAATTAATTAATGAATCTATATTATGATGAAATATGAATTATGAATCATTTTTAGCCATAATCCATAACCCATGAACCATTAAAAAACGGTTTACGTAATATGGATTATTAAAAGAAAGTTTAGATTTTAGAATTTATGCAAATTTCCTTTTCAATTGATTTAAATTACAGTCTCAAAATGTAAAATTCATCATTTCACCATTTTATTACCCTACAATCTACAATGCTAGAATAAGAATATAGAATGGTATGAAAATATAAAATCCAATAAAATAGTCTAAAACCTATAACAATAGATTTTTAACCGTGTCCCAATGACGTGATATTAGAGACTATTAAGCACATTAACGATAATAAACAACAGTAATAAATGATGAATGACGAATATTGAATACTAAATAAAACACGGAACTGAAAGAGTCAATTTAATGATTGTATAATCATAATTCTATTACGCTAAAAAAATTCATCTTCAATCGTTTCACTATACAAAATGTAATATGTAATACGGCAAAAATCTAGTAATGATAATAATAATCATCATTTATATGGTCCATCAGTAAAAACTAAATGACTTGGTATTTAATTCCTATGTCTGGAATTATTTTACATGGAACAATCTACAATCCCTTCTTCCTCTTACGTTCATAGTTCAAACACAGTTTTATATTCAATTGTTTAACACTAATAGATGCAACCGACCATTATTAAATATACACTAAGCGCTACGCTCAACTATATATTCATAATATACAAGGGTTTTTTATGAAGAGTACACTGTGCCCCATAATTTCATTTTATTATTGATTATAATTTTAAATCCAGAAATGGAATTATGTTCATTCATTAAACTGTCTCGAGGACATGGTCAGCTATCATTTCTGTTGTATATTGTATATATGTAATATGTAACTATCTGTACTCTGTATTTTAGCAAGACAACAAAAACACAAACACACAAGATATCTAGATAGATAGATAAATAGATATGTAGAAACTAGAAACATACTTTTACGCACACCCTCAGCTGTCCACAATATCATTATTCACCACATTCAACAATCATCACATCAAGTGTTGTCTTAACTAACAATGAAATTACAGTGGCAATCTTGTAATTATTCACTCATTGCAAGACAAACATTGTTTTACTTTTTCGTATACACGTATAATATATGTAAAACGTTTCATATTTCAAATGTGAAATTTTTTTTTACTATTTGCGATTTACATAGTCTATCAAGAATCAAAAGATATTCAAGATCTTTTTAATTGATAAAGAACTTTAAAAAACGATTAATAAGTCAACACTACAATTAAATTAAAGGGGTTTGTTTTCCTAATACAGCTTAGTCCAGAGTCCAGATTCCAGATCACAGATACAAAAACCTTGAATACTGATTCACTTACACTTTCATTCAATTTAAACACAAATTTAATATTGAAAAGTATTTGTATTGAAAAAGTATCACGATGAACAACATTACACTTCTGACTCTGAGGAATCACAAATTCTAAAACCAAACCCTATCAATCGACTGTACAATGTACAATTTCAAAGAGCGTAATATTATTTGTTTTCCTGATTATATAATAAGGACAAATAAATCATAAAAGAAAACGAGAGCACATCACAGTACAAAGATGCTAAAAGTTGTACTGACTGAAAATAAAATTGAAGAAATTCGCCACATTCTACATTCTATTACGTGTAAAAGTTGCATCTCGCGTCGTCTCTCTGAATTCTCGGATACATTGTCTATTTTTACACACATATTTGCATCCTCGGAATAGTCAATGCGTACACCGAAAGCTAAACGGAGTCAATGGAATACTTTATCTTTGTCTTTATCTTTGTACGAACCACATCCAAAAATATGGAAGAGAAACGAGAATACGAACAAAACTGACATTACAGTAGTATTTAAAATGTTAAAACTCACCATAGTTTAGATGTAGATTACTTTGAATATGACTTTGAACATTTTCATTAATTCCAGTCAATGGTAACTTTGACTGGCCAAAAATGCCATTCTTCCTATTGAAAAATCCAATTTGCCAGAATTTATTGAACACCATTTTTATTTAATACTTGAATGCTGCTGCTTTATAGGAACCATGTAACAGTGACTAAACATTTAACTAACAAGTAACAAGTAATTACACTATGGTATGGTGTATGGTATTATCAACGGTATATTAGTATATAGTATCACAGCCTTTTTTAAAAACACTTATAATAATTAATTAATAAACAATCCCCGAGAAAAACATGGGCACTTCTCTGGTTTTTTTTTTCAGGGCTACATTGTACATATAAATCTACCACTTTTACAAAGATGGTTATTAACAAATTATAAACTAAACACCATTAAGAACTTTGGTAGCTGACAATAACAACGACAACGAAAAATCATAATCTAAATATTTCAATGAGAAATATCTACACCACATTGATATCAACATGTTTTCCAGTCCACAAAATTTCATCATCGGCATTCACGAACCGAGAGCACAAAAACAACGAAGGAATTCATGAAGAAAATCACATTCCAATCCACAATCCACTCATGTTCCTCAGCACAAGACACAATACCCACTGTCAAGTCGTAGTCTGAGGCTTTTGCAATCCTTCTTTATACTTGATATATTTCATAGTCAGAAGACAGAAGACAGAATAAATTTGATATGTGCACACTTGAGTGTAAATTGTAATTGTAAAACACTGTCTTAATTGTTAGACGCTCACATTACTAAGATAAACATAATCAATAAAACTTGTTGAACTATTTTATTGCTACACTTTGAATTATTATTATTATGATTATTATACTTTCTTGTTCAAATACAGATAACTTGTACCAAACGTTGATTCAGAAGATACTGTTGTCTGTTGTCAATAGTTCACATTAAAAAAAGATTAAAGATGATTCTAGATTCTCTTCATTACAAAATGTATGGAACAAGTACATTTTGAATTCTCATTCAAAAAACGTTGGTTGACACCCAACATCCAACACATAATAATGAAATAATAATAATATTCTCTTGCTTTCAATTTATCGTTTATCGTTCGTCCACACAACACGTACATTTGATATTTGATTACAACCCCAACAATTTTTTCTCTGGATATTTGTAATTTCCAAGAGTACTACAGACTACAGACAAGACAAGGGAATACAAGTGAATGAGTGGATGGATGCGTTCTGATGATGATTATGCGTTACTTCCACATGCATTGATACCACCTCACCGGGGGAGTAGAAAATACTCAACTAAGTCTGACAGAAAAATTTCGATTTCCCTCGCTTCTCTCTCTCACTACTCTTTACCATAGCAAGATGAAAACATCCCCACTGGCTGTTTTTACCTTTTTTACCCTCTACATACGTTTTCAACAGTTGTGCGATGTAACCAACAACAAACGTAATAGACATACATGTATACACATAATAGATATCATATTATTCAATAGATCTTCTTCACTACACTATCATATTGTTTGTATTTTCTATAATATTATAGTAGTAGTGGTTGCAAAGTTTTGAAGGTTTAACGTCTCACGATACAATTTGAGAGTATCAGTTTTACATTTCAAACTACTGCTTAAAAAATTCCTAAAATACAATAATCAATCATCACTTTTACGTTTTTAAACGCAAAATGTCTATATAAAAACATAAATATCATAAATTTTGTGACTTTGATAGACATTGAAATTGATATTTATTTATAACCGGGACACATTACATTTTATAAAACTCTTACAATAATCAAGTATTTTTCGATAGATTTTAATCTTTAGATGATGAAAAATGTTACTATTTCGGGTATTATAAAATCTGCACTGTCATATTGTAGATATGATTATTTCAATTCTACAGTTTATTTCTAAAGCTTCTTTTAAAAAAACAAAGGAGATCCGGATTCGATTTCTTTGAAATCTGAGTAATACCTCATACGAGTATTCTCAATAATTCAGGTGTGAATCACATTATTAATTCATATCAATTATTACTCAAAATGCTTATTATTTCTCCAGAAGTGTTATTTACTTCATACCCAGTACATATAAAAAACAGATAATATCCTGTTTTTGTTCATTTTCTCAGTGTGGGCATCACAAGCCAAATTGTCGGTTAAATACTGAAAATCATGTAAAAATCATCCTACAGCAAACTTTAGCGATGAGCGAAAAAAAACTGGATTTGCCACTTCATTTGATTTCATTTAACAATGTTTGTCGTGATCAGCATTTGCATGCTCATGTATCATCTTCCTCTCAACCGCATGCTGATTCCTTAATTTTGTACCTAATACTAACCGACCACCTTTTTTTACACATCACGATGTACTGGGTACTGAGTACTGGCAATACATGTACATTGTACATGATATTCAATGTTTGCTGTTTGTATATACTCTGTTTTCAGAGTAAATTGACGTGTTCGTTATTTGTAGATTTCAACCGTCAATAATTCATTTCATCCCAACTAGAAGAGTCTATAAAAACACGTCCGTCTCATCAATTTCATAACATATATTACATATGTACAAAACAACAGTCAAGTTAAAATATAGTTTGGTTTGCGAAAATTAAAATGTTTTTCCTTTTGATTCACACGTTATCATTATTATTGTACTAACAAAGCTATAAATTGAAAGATGAAAAAGAAAAACAAACAAGTTCCCTTCCTTGTACACAATTAAATTTTTATTTTTTTTATTTTCAAACTAAAATACTGTCTACTGAGAGAAACAAATGATGTAGCTTCAATTTGTACTAATGTAGAAAAAATTTGTATTGAGTATTGAAGCCTATTAAGATAATACAAAGAAATACGAGAATTTTTGGATCTGTCTTTGATCTTTTAATTTTAAATGTACATTTTAAAAAGATCTAAAACTCTAAATCTTCATATTTTATGAATCACATGTTATCAAACGTTCCGAGTTCCGAGAAGCTATGAAAATTTGAATAATTCAATTAAACCAATACACAAACTTTGACACCACAACCTCCTACAAAATATACATAGTAAAAAGAAGTGCTTAATACTAGGAATATATTATGTAGTATGATGTCTGAGTTTATATTCTGACGTCCCAGAGCATAAACTTTTGTTCGTATAATATAATATACCGGTAGTATAAATTCATGGAAGGCTTATTAATGTAGCTTGACAAAAATATTAAGCATTAAATATATCGTGAATTGACCATGACCATGATGAATAACAATTTCTATAGTGCTTCATAAATCCACTATTCACAACAATAAAAATCGCCATTTTATTGTAGAAATTCGTAATTTGGATTGCTATAAAAAACCTCTCTAATGTGGTTGCATGGTCACATTATGCAACTGACGTATGCAAACATACTTAAATACATTATACATAAATACATGCATCTATACATGTTTTATAGTGAAGAATCTCTCTGTACTCTGTACACGATATAAGGCTAATCAAATAGGAAACTTCCGAAATCATGAATCGCTCTTGTGTGTGTGATTTCAAATAAAAAAATTTCAGTATCTAACCTTGACAATGAAGTTCGTAAATTTATAAATAGCACTACATAATTTAGTATAATATTATAGCCATTATACACATTATGTAAACTAATTAAACCTAATGATTTAGAATTTAGACGTAATATAGAGTCAATATAGAGTCATCATCATAGTACTATATAATATATAATATAGAATGACTTTAAAATACTTTATTGGTTGGA
>JABASP010001341.1:0-30800 GCA_019776565.1 Sminthurinus signatus | reverse complement strand
GAGGATGGTAATAATAATTGCAATAAATGATCGTACATATAGCATCTCTTGTTCATAAAATGCTCATCTACAGCTTTTTATGATACTCTCATATGTGCATTTTATACTGTGTATATTGTACACAAAGTTATCAAGATGAACTTTATTCATTGATGAACAAAAGTATGATATGTACATCAACATCATCTTTATAGAAAATATGTTTGATACTTGATGATTTCGATACAAGATTAAATTATTATTATTATTATTATATGATACGATAATGATGATAATAATAATAATAATATAATGTTACATTGCGGATTGTGGACATAAGATCTGAAAGTAAACAAGAAGAAATAAGTAATAAGAGAATGGAAGAGATTTTGTATCTTATGGCAATGGCAGAAGGTGAAGTATGAAAAATAATACAAAATTTGTACATGTATACTTGTGTAAAAATTGGAGGTATAGAAGTTGGAAGTGCAATGTAGATCACATGTATCGTATTATGTATGGTGAAGAGAAAAATGGGCTAATAAGTGAAATTGCAGTCTGCTCTTGACTTGGCTTGACTTGAGTTGCCTCAGTTGAAGATTTGTTTGTATACCTTTAGAATACTCTGTGCATATATCTTTTTGTGTGAGTATGTATATAAAATCAAAGGGATATGCTTACCTGTGAGTGGCGACATATGTACGTTTCAAATGCTCATCATATTCGTATTCTTGAGATTTGAGACTTGAGATGTTGGATGTTGGGGTGTATAGACTTTTGAAGAAGTTAGAAAAGGAGTAAAAGAGAGAGAGGAGAAAAAGAGTTGTGATATTGTGAATCCTATGCATGTATATGTACTTTTGTGTGAAGTTGCTGTATGCATATGTACAATGTACAATGTACAGTGTACAATATATGGTACGGTGAATCACATGAGGGAGAATGAAACTTGGTCTCTCATAGCTTGATCATGTATCCACATCATCCTTTTCATCCATCTCTCTTTTACCTCTCCACATCTTTTCATTGAAATGAATAGAAAGTGGGGTGCCTCTACGTTCATTTTAGGTTGGGTGCTAGACGTGAAAACATCAACTTTTTTGGTTTGGTTTGAGCCATACGGCTCTTTTGACTCTCTCGCCTAATATTTCAGTTGCTTGGACTATCAAATGTCTGTACTTTAGTTTTAGTGAACCTACAGTGATTCTTATAGTGATGGTTTCTACAGACGGATTTAAAAACCAAATAAAAGAAAACAAAGCATCCTCTTAATAACATACCTTTGGATTTTGGATTTGGATTTTAGATGGCTCACAAGTGTCTAGTGTTGTGATTATTATTCATAATGTGATAATATTTTTATTTGTTTTGAGTTTTGAGTTTTGAATTTTGAGAGTGTGCGTGTTACATGTATACCAAAAATAATATGACAATCTGTTTGTGCATCTCATAATTATTCTCCTCTTTTTACGTGCATTGATGGAGCTCGTTTATTGACAGTGTTAGTGTTGGCCGTCGTCAAACACAATTTTTCCCTATTGTTTTGTGCTTTTCATTATGGTGGGCTTTCTGAGCCCAGTGTGCTTAAAGGTGAATAATACTGAATACATTAAAATACAAATAAGTTTTCTAAATATTAATTTGTTTTTATTTACATTTTCACTCCTCTGCTCCCTACATGCGACTACTCGATACTCGATACAAAAGTGTTAGTACACAAATAGTTGTGACAAAATAGCTCGTGTTACATGAATTGACATGCTCGTTTGAATTTTAAGTGTTAAAGTCTACTGTATCTTGTATATTGTACATTTGTGTACTTATCGACATTCCATATTCCATGTTATTTTAAATTTTTATGTATTTGTTACATGTTTGTAAATATGAATGCATTCATTGGATTGATTCAAGATGCAAATTCAAGATTTTTTTTCTTTACTCTAAAGTTTTACAGTGTAAAGTACTTTTGCAGTGTACTTATTTGAATGATTTTGGAGTTGCTATTCTTTAGAGAGTTTATACTTGATTTGCTGATTGTGGATTGTGGATAAAAAATTCCTAGCAACTGCTGGTAATAAATAAAGTGATGATGTCAAAGGATAATTTATTAACTACAAAATACAAAGGCTATACTCACATTAAAAGAAACGACGTCTCTATTTAGTAAATAGTAAATACTAAAAAGTAAATAGTAAAACAATGAATTTTTTCTTGCTGTTTTGTAAAGTTATTAGTTTTTATAACTTATTTACTATTTACTATTTACCTATACGAGTAGAAAATGGATGAGACGTGTTTTATGTCTTATGTATGCTTTCGAATTGAGTTTCAAATTGATCTTTTCTATTCATCTACGTGTATGTGTTCAATCTTCAATGTTCAACGTTTAAGCATGGGAGAAAATTTGAATATTATGTGTGTTTGTGTGTCTGTCTGTGTCTTTCTTTGTGTAAATGAGTGGATGAGTGAATGAGTGAATGTGTGAGGGAGGGGAAGAAGTGAGAGAGAAACGGGATGTGGAATCATAAATCATTATTCATAACTATATTTAGTATTCCATCCGTAAATGATTATAATATATTCACCATTCGTATTCGTATTTGTATTTGGTTGGACATGAAACATTACAGATGCATTATTATGCTAAAGATTATTATGAAGTGTCATTTTTTGTTAGTATGCATCGTCCTTTTGTAATGAAGTGTTAACTAACTGTATCTAACTGAATATTGAAATCAGTTTCATTTTTTCTTTTACGTTTTACAATTTACTTTTCCCATGTCCCACGTCCACATGGTATGGAAAACGAAAAACGAAAGAGTATGAATGATGAATGAATGAATGAACGAATGCATCTTTGAGTATCATGTATGAATGTCTCACTAAATAGGTAGTGAAAGAAAGAGATAATAAGTATGAATAATCATTAGACACATCTAATATCTAATATACACGTTTGAGAGTTCATTTACAGACTTTGTCAATACGTTTCCCTTCAGTCTTCTGTACAGACGTGGAAAATGGACAGTGGACAGTCAATTTCAGTTTTCAGTGGAAGAAAAAACGTTCAAGTCGTCTATTTGATATTTTGTTGGTTTTGATTTTTGATTTGCAGCTTTTCAACTTGACCACTTGTCTTTAGTGAAATCAAAAATCAAACCACATCTACTTGTTTTAGCTTTTAACAGTAACAGTAATATTATTACTACTGGCTACTGACGATTGGCGATTGGTGGCTTTAAGTTTTGTGTTTTGAGGCAAGTTGGTAGTTGAACGTGTTATTACTGTACAGTGTACAGTGTACAGACTTTCAAAATACAAGGAGATTCTGATATTCTAATATTTTTATGTCTATTTCTACATGTAAAGTTTCTTACAATCGACTGTCAACTTGGAGTTTGGAGTAATTGCGGTTTTTAGTCACAGATCCAAGTAAAATTCTGTTTTTGTTGTTTGGTGTACGAAACAACTTGCATCTTGTATCTTTTCATTTCAAGGAAGTAGCTGAATTCGTAATTTGTACATTTTCATTTACACTGTTGAAAATAATAAACAATATTACTAGATAAAGCAAGATGCAGAAGACACATTTACGAATATTGGGATTTGGAAGTTACAACTTTATACCGTAACGGCCAATACTAATAAATTCAGACCTGTATCGATTTTCCGTTTCATCGTGTGCACACATGACACAAACACAGATGTACAATGTACAGCATTTAGTATTTAACTAACAAATCACAAATCCTATGTATTCAATATAAAAGAAGAAACAGGTTGTAGTTGAATTAGTATTTGCAAAAGAATTAGTGATGAGAATCCAGAATACACATGTATGAATTGAATAAAGATAAATATAGATAGATAGAACGAGTAAGGATAAATATAGGACATACATAAAGGTGTAAAGATGTGATAAAAACAGAGTGTAGCCGGTTTTGGCTCTACATTCTGTATTCTATTACTGAGGATGTTTATATAATGTTTATCTATTTGTTTAATATATATTTGCAGCTGCGGCAACTTGGGCGGCAATCAAGTGCAACAGTTGGAATTGGACCATCAAGTTTCAACCATAAAAGAAACATTGTGTGCAAAGGTGGAATTCACCGTTTCCTGACTCCTGACTGACCAGCTTATTCACTCCACATCAAAGTTTATAAACATCCCAACCATCATCATCAGCATCATCATCTGCATCAGCAGTTATAATCTGTTGAGAAGAATTTACTGACAACTACATATTACATATTACATTATATTCTATATTGACTTGTGATTTGTAATAGTTGCACAAAGGAGTGAATTTTCCACAGGGTGAATCAATCGGTCAACAGGAAATATTGTGTAATCTCCATTTAGTTAATGTGTACTGTGAGCTGTGAGTTAATGTGAAAGAGTAAAGATTGGATCCGACTCAAGTCTCAAGAATCAAGAGCCAAGACCCAAAACGCACAAAATATATCCCATTTAACCTCAAGTAAAGTAAAGTAAAGTAAAGTGAGTGATAAGTAAACTAAGTGAGTTGGAAGTAAAGAGCAGGAGTCTATATAAAATAATAAATGTATAATGTATAACACATACCTCAGGGCGAAGAGAAACTGAAGACCGAAACGGAAGAACAGCTATGAGATTTATAATATATTACCAAGGACAGTTAATTGTATAAGCTTTAAATGGACGGAGAACATAAAACAAGTTAAAAAAGAAAAACAAAGAGCTATTTGGATTTTGGAAGTGGGATTGCTGTAAACTATAAACTATTACGGATATTATTATTATACTTATGTATATTATGATGATGAAGAGTCTGTGTATACTTTAATCTACTCGAGTCTCAAGTTACTCTACATTCTACATTTATTATTGCAATTCTGTGTTGACCACGTCTGCTTGATGCTTAATAATAATATAAAAAGTATAATCAGATTTGCCCATCAAAACTAAAAAGTTTCTTGTACTTTTGTTACACTTATGTAAAAATATTACGTATTATATTATATTACGTTGAGCGTAACGCTATAATAATAATTTCACTATTTAGTATATAGACACACGCCCTTATTATTTCATTATCTACAATTTTTTTGGACTTACGGAGAACCAGTGAATTTCCACTTTAAAATTTTGTATTTATTTTTTACTTAATCAAATTTACATGGGGTGTTGCACAAAACGGCACTACTGAGTAAAGTGGTCAGTACAGACGAAGAAGCATAAGAAGAAAAAGAAGACGCATAAGAATACACAAAGTGTGCAAAAATGAATTAAGTTGAAACGGATGGAAAACAATGTCTGCTCTATGTCAGAGATTTGTTGCAAATGCTTGGAGAAAAGATATTTGTAGTAATTGTTTTCAACTTCGTGAGGAGCACAACGTCAACAGCAACAGCACTGTAAAATCCTCAACGACAACCACAACGACAGATCTTAATCATTACAACAGCACACATCATAATCAGAATAATCACAACAACCATCTTCATCAGGAAGTGGACAAAAATAGTAGTAGCAACAGTGCTCCAATAAATAATAATAATAATACTTCAAGTTCCAACTATATAAAAAATCCAAATAAAATGTCTACTGGTCGGTACCAGTCCCCGACAACGGGCATTCCTCGAGTCAACTCCTACAAATATCAACAAAATCATTATAATAGTAGTAATAATAATACCATTACTACTACTAATGGTACAAGCAGCAAAAAAGTGATGACACATCCGTTGAAAGGAGGTGATAACACTAGTTCTAGCACTAGCACTAGCAGTCGACTCGTACACAGCGTACTCAATGGATCCTCATCTTCACCATCCACCCTTGTCAATGTGAATGGGACGACAACTACAACTTCAGCAAAGCATCACAACTCCAGTAGTAATAGTAGTAGCATTCCGTCTCATTTTAATAATAGCCGTACTTCAAGCACGAGCAGTGTGCACAACTCGAGCTATGAGAGTGAACGGAGTGGTCGCGTTGGTGCAACTTCTTCTTCACTAGTGACAAATCAAAACTCCAGTCAAATGAGAAATCATTCGAATACCATCAGTAATAATAATAACTATAATAATAGTAATAATAATAGTGGAAGTCTGAAAAATTTGACTTTTAGTGAACATGTGAAAAGTTCTACGGAAAATAAAACCAACACCATGGAAAACATAGTGAATAGTAATAATAATTATAGTAAAAGTGATAAAAAACAAGTGGACAGTCCGGATGGAAAACGAACTAAAGGGATTTTAAAATCTGATGGGAAACATCGTAGACGTCTATCCGTCAAATTTCCAAAAGAGGTAAGAAATTCAGTTTAAAATTTTAAAACATGTCATATTCTGTATTCTGTACACATTTTGGATTTGAGATTGCTCATGACATGACATGACAAGTAAATGTTAAATGGTAAAGAATGAATCATGTCCCCAACAAAAACATAGGTACACATTACACATTCCTTTTCATTCATCCATACAGCGATTTCCTTCACTTTGAAATTTGAAATACATATATAAAGTCGTAAATTGTATTTTCATGCAAATTATTATAGTTGTATCCGTTGAGTCATTCCATGTGGCAATTGAAACTGCCAGTTTATGTACAAAACCCCTTGTACCTCTAGTGTACTTTTTAGGCTTGAAATAAAATGCGTTTCATGTCATATTATTTACACACTTTATTTTCTAGCTTAACTTCTCTAGTATGCATATCGCTGCAGGCATCACACTAAATAAATAAACACACACTTCCAGGAATCACAGTGTTCATGTTGATATTAGTATGACAGTGATAAAATTAAAATGACGTGATGACTGTGATTAACAAACTACAAATGGACAAATACCTAAATGCACAAGTATGCATAAAATTAGGATTTAAGATCAGTTGATCTTACTTATAAACCCAAAACTCAACGGTATCAATTTTTATTCACGAGCAACAATTTAGTTTTTCTGCTCAAAGTATTTCCTGACTCCTGACAATTTAATTTTGAAAAAAAAGTAATCAGCTGCTGACTTCAGTATTGAGTATAATTATCCCACTTGAAATTGCAAATCTCGTGTAAATTTGTCTATTGACATCGCGTCACAATTGATTTGTCATGAATAAATAAACCTGTTATAACTTTTCTACTTTATTAATAGAACCATGCATTAGAATTTGGATATGAAATTTAGGGTTTTATTCACATGTAATCACAAATTACATTACACACTATGTACAATATTTACAAAATTTATGATGAGTTATTCTACTTGTACATTGTACATTGTACATAGAGTTGCTAGTAAATGTCTAGTGTGTATATATATACACTTACTCACAAGTCAGTGGTTTGGTGAATATCATGAGTCATTTTTGTGTGTGTATGCGGTTGCTCACGCATTAGTATTTAGTATTTAATGAAAGCAAAGCAAACAACATGCTCTTCAAGTAATCTTATCTCTTTTGTGTTTCTGGTTTGTCACTGTACAGTTTACAGTGTACACTGTACACTGTTCTGTAATAGACGGTGCAAATATCTATGTTTAAAATTTGAATTTCCTTTTTCATTTCCCTATGCCTATGTATTTGAATACATTGTACGTATGTGAAATATACATATCTAGTATCTAGTATGTAGAACATCCGATATTATAAATAAAATGTTCTTTGTTATTCTTATTATATCTTTTTCATTTGCATAACATAATGAGTAATAAGTTTCTCCCAAGTTTTATATACACACATACATGCCTTGGGTTTACAATGTCCACAGAAGATAGTAGATATTCTATTAGCAGTAAGAGAAAACAGCAAACAAAGGCTTATAATATTTTACAATATACTTTGTACATAGCACATAAACATACATATATAGTAAAATGAATAAATAAACAACACTTCTTCTTTCCCATTTTATCTCAGGAAGGGATTCTTGAGTCTTGATCCTTTGTTTTTCAAGTGTATTTTATAAGGCTTAAGTAATAGCAAAAAAATGGCAGGCATGGAAAACAATAATTTTTTTTATATAACTATAAATTATCTATTTATGTATAAATATCTGTAATGTATTAGAACAATTATACTGTGCAATAGAACTAGAAATAGAAATAGCAATACTCATTACCATTATCACTTTAAACAACATGAAACATGAAGCTTAGAGCTTAAAGCATGCTTAAAAGTTTAGACTTTGAACGACTTTATCATAAATCATAATACAGCATGACACATGTATAGTTAATAGTTAAAGAAGAGCAGAAATCTGTCTGTCGTCTGTTCTCTGTTCTGTATAAATTGTAATACTCATTCTCGTGTATCATATTTACATGACTTATCAACATACAAAATACTTATGAGTTAGTGATGAAACTAACTAGCTTTAAGAGACCACATACAGCTTACATTTTAAATACATGTAGCCACATTTATTTTTCATCCTATAAAATATAAAGACATTTGTTTTATATTAGTTGCATGTTGCATCACAATTCACAATCCACAATCAGAACGCCAGCTAAGCAGTGAACAGTGAATAGTGAACACTTATAGAAAGCACGTACAATGTACAATTTATAATTTCATTATGAAGCTTGAATCTTGAATTATAACAAGATATTCGATATTATAACATAAACATTAACGTTTGTCCTATCGGCATTAAGTTTCCTTGTTTTGTTTCACTGCTCATGTTTTGATTTTTGATTTGAATGAAGAGGCATGATAAATCCATCTTCTGTCTTCCCTGTCCTATACAAATATACAAGTATACAAGCATACAAGCATAAAATCCTTGTGTACACAATAAATCATAATGTTAGGACGATGTTTTAGCATTTGTTTATTGAGTGATGACGAGAATGATGTTTGGGCTTGTGTGTGTAGTGTTTAAAAAGTAAATATACCAAAATGTAAGTTGTCGTGACAAGGCTTGGTCTGTGTTCTCTGTACACTGCACATTATATAATTACGCCTTATGATAATCTGGAATTATTTAAGGATGATATAAGCAGCGGGAAGGACGAGTAGACAAGTAGATTTCAATTGGGTAATGTCGTAAAAGATACCTTATGGTTTATGGTTATTTTAAATGTGATTTAGAGGACCTCAAGGAAGATTTTATTACACAAATAGTACACAGTACATAGCCGAAAGAGACCTGGGCTAATGTGAAATGTGACTCATAATATTTAGTACAAGATCCAAGGGGAATGAAAATGACAACCATGATTTTCAACTAGTTCATGATGGATCAATAAATACTTATTCTTTATTTAGTGATTAGATTGATAAGAAAAGTCCCAAAATTTTGTCCCAATAACTAAAAAAACATTAAAAAATACATAAATGTTTGTGTGGCACAATAGCCAAAAGGTTCGCCTTGGTTTTTGAATTCATAATGTTTATCTATCTTCAGTGCTCAAATTACAACATTTCCTCTCATAAAATATTAAATGAGTTTAATAATTGTCTGCATGTATTACGTATTATTATGTAGCTTGAAGTATGATATTCATAATTCATAATATCCATCTAAATTATCTTTTTTTTTGTCTCTCTAGTTGATGAGTGTCCTGTTCAAATGAGTAAACGTATATCTATATCCTATATTTATGCATAGAAAGATTTGAAAAAAGAAGCAAAAGTTTAGAGTTTAGAGTCTAGAAGGAAAAGGGTGTAGTCATTCTCCACTCAAATTACCTTGTGCATGCATTTTTTCGATTTGAACTCTTCTGGTCTACGAGTCTTTTTGGATAAATGAAGAAAAAAATAAATAAAAAATTAAAAGGATCGAGTCAAGTTACATTATATGACACTATATTATGTATTACATATTATGTGGATTGGAGTTGGAGTTTTTAGTAAAAATTGTGTAACTGGGTGTAACTGCATATAAACTATAAACATAAATAAATGTGTTGCTTGTAGGTAGGTTTTTCTGGTGCTCTTTTTTTAGTGTACCTCTGACTTGCATAATCTACAATCTACAGAAATATTGGACCTCAAATAATATGAAACTGGAAATTGAGAGTCAAAAATAATAACAAGAACAATAACAATAATTCTCATTATTATTATTAGTGATATTAGAACAAGGGAAATATAATATCATTTATTCATAGACACATAAAAAGAAAATATGAGATGCTTGAAAGTTGCAAGAAGGAAAAAATTATTATATTTTCTGGGTTTATGTATTGTATTATCACTTGTTCTAGAGATGCATTTGATCCTGATATGCTACTCTATATGTAGTACGTTTTATCGTATATGTGTTATAAGTAAGTCATGATTCATGAAAGAAGTTGTACACTGTACATTGTACACAGATGAAACAGAGCAAAATTTACATTTTCATTATTCAACATGTAACATAATATACAAAATACAGCATGTGTAATGTGTAATGTATAATGTATAATACACAAAGGATAAAGAACCACGATTTTTTTTGTTCTGGTTCTTTTGGTGAGTGCTAAAAAGTGTTGTAGGTTGTAGGTGTACATTTTATATAATATGAATATGACTGAATAAGGATTGAACATAGACAATGAGGAAGTATTAAGTACCAAAAGTACAAGTCCAACCAAACCAAACCAAACCAAACGTTATAGATACATCTACTTTGTACATAATATATCTTTTACAAACAGAACAACAGGCGGTCAATGAATTCCATGTTTTTTCGCCGTCGCAATATTATTATTGCATTGTTTTAATCCAGAATTTATTCATTTCTTGCACTACATCTCTAGCATAAAATGTATATAGTGTATAGTAAAACTTATGTGTAGTGTGTAGTTTGTATTGGAGCTATAAAATGCAAAATAATATATTATACAACATGATAATCCTCTTCATCGATAAAAACCTTATCAACTGTACAATAGTTCAATGTGTTTTGTATTTTGTATATTATATTGTATCTTTTATGCTGCTTCTTATCTTCCTTTCTTTCTTGTTTTTTATGCCTGCACGCTACTAGCTACTACTAGCCTACAATTTACAATCTACAGTGGATTTTTATGTACTGTTATGTGTATCTGTACTTTGCACGTATATGTATTAGCTACACATGTTACAATGTGCTACACATTTCATGTGGATTTTCGCTTATCCGATTTACAATTACTTACAATATTTAGTACATTTACATTTGTAATACTGAGGAGTAAGTAGGATACAGAATTTTGAATTCCTGTTTTATTCCGCTTGAATATTAAATATTAAATCTCTGTAGATTGTATTGTAGTTTGTTCAAGTTGCAAAATGTAAATCACGCATCCCTTTGATTTACACTATTGATTTTATCGAAAAGACATCTCAAATCTCAAAGAAAGAAATATTGAAAATATTGCATGCCGTAGACATTTAATGCTTTGCCACGTTTAATCTTTCATCTCCATTCCTGATTCTAGATTCTAGATCAGATTCAAAATGCTCAATTTTTAAGGAAACATTTCTCATTTTGCAGATTTTTCTTCATTTAGTTTGCACACAAGTTATTGATTGCCTCTTTATATTTTACGTTTCACAAATCTATTCAACCTATATCTAAATGTAATATGATATTCACAGTGCAATAGATATACATGCACTATGTACTATGTACACAAAATTAGTAATAATGATTTTTTAGTTATGAGCATTTAAAACTAGCATAAAGCTCCATATCAAAAAGCTTCATGGTTGAAAAAACTACTTAAAATATATAATATAGGTCATAATAATTTTTTGTATGTTTTTGTAAACCCATTTTTCATGAAGGGTAAACAGGAAAACAGACATGTTTTACATGTACAAAACAACACAGAATAATTGGGGCAAAAAAATATTAAATCATTATTGTTGGCGGTTGTTGCTACTCAGAGCAAACTACACACATAATATTAAATATTAAAAAGTAAATATTTATGTGGTTACCGTCAAAATGCCAAATATATAATATTATTCACCAATGGACAAGCAAACATGATAATTAGTGTACATTTAATTCATGCACGTATGTAACTATATATATGTACTACGTATTATGTGTGTAGCTCGTAGCTTCATACACACATGCATTGGTGGTAATCATCGGGTAATTACAATTGTTTTGCTGTTATTCTTATCTGAATGCCAATCTATGTATGTTGTATATATAATATGTAATTTGTGTTTCGCTTCAAGCGGTATAGTGTGCAGTGTACAGTGTGCAGGGCAATGCTTAACTATTTAGTATTTTGTATTTTATAGTTAGTATAGTTATACCTATTAGCATTCCTATTAGTGATTAGTGATTATAAAAATCTTTAGGCAGTGCATGTAATATTGTAATTATTGAAGGTTCTTTTTTAAGCCTAATTTAAAATATATAACTAACTTTACTCTTTAAGTTTACTTTACTCTTTTCCATCCTTCTGTTTTTGAATTTTGGGATATTTTTTCAATGTTTTGTCACCTTGACCGCACCTTTTGTTAGTGATTACTAGTCTGTATAAATTGTACTGACTACTGACCACTGAGCATTAAATTTGGGTTATTTTGCATTTAACCTTACAACTTACACCTCTACGCTCTAAACTCTACATAGTACACAGCATAAGTTTAATAGTAAATAAGTAGTAATTATAACATTATACATGTAGATATTATGCATAAAGTAAAATACGCAGGAGGAATTTTAAATTCCAAGAATCTACTGCCAAATAATTACATTAAGGCCATAATTAATATGTATCAAGAATCAAGAAACTATAGCTATAATTCTCATTTCAAAATTAGCTCATACCATAGTAGTTTAATTCTGTGTGTAGAAAATTTATGCACACTGCACACAATAGCCATCAAAACTGTGTATTCTTTTATTCAGTTTTCAGTTTATTAACCTAAAAAGCCTTTTTGTTTCTTGACTGCTCAATATATTATTGGAAAGTAATTCACATGAAGCATCAAGATTCTAGACTTTAGACTTCAGACTCAAGACTCAATACTTATTTAGCTTTTAGCAATCCTTTTCCCTCTCTCTCATTTCTCACTCACTCTCAATTCTCAATTCTCGATTCTCGATTCATCTGATCTGATCGTGAACCATCATCAATGCACGATTAAGTGTGCAATCACAAAATGATGTTTTATGTTGTATGCATTCTTATTTCTATACCTCTACGTTATGCTTGTTGCATGCTGCATTTTAGACTGGGGTTGTTGGTTGATCCATTTTTCAATTTTCTAAAGTTAAATTAACTGTGCAAGAGTTGTTATTAGTCGTCGTTGATCAACCATTTCCATGAACTGTGTGACGTGAACTGTATTTTATATTTTGTATTTTGTATTCCCTCAATGTGAAATTCATTTAGTTTATGTTTTATGTTTTATGCGCACATACATTTCAAAGTGTTAATAAGTAAGTCTACGAATATAAAAGGATAAAAATACACGATATTATATTTTATATTTTTTCATAGGTAATGTATTGGGATTGGAATTGGGAATGTTGAAATTGATCTTTCTATTTAAAATATGAAGTATAGAGTGAGAGTTTTTTTTGAGTCCTCCACGCGTTTTCCATCAGGCCCAATTTACAACCTTTTTATAACAATCTGTAACTGTAACAGTAATAGCAATAAACTAGCATCTAGCATGTTGTTCCTCATCATCATGTATCGTGTATTACCAATTTATAGGCACAATCCCTTCACATTATTATTATTATTATTATAAGTTATAAGTATATTCACTATTCTCACGCAAAAATGCAAGTACAAAGTATAAAGTACAAATAGGCTGCTTGAGGCTATTAATCACTGAACGAATGAGTGAATGAATGAAACTGCGATTGAAAGGAACTTTTTTTTTTGCAACATGTTTAACTTTTCACAAATCGGAAAATAAATGGTAGTTTTTTTGTGCACATTATTATCAGGATTATTATCCTTGTTTCATTTTTGTTCTTACTTTACTTACCGTAGTCAAAGTGAAGTCAGAAGATTGCCCAAGGTGTCAGAAAATTAAGGATATGTTGAATGTTCTATGTGCTTTGTGCAGTTTGCAGTTTTACATCAACCATCAACTGATCTGAGCTGATACTGCCAAAAGGGAAAAAATTTCTCCCTTTCTGTCTTAAGTCTCAAGTTTTTTGAGGTTTGAGACAAGAGATTTTTTTATTCTTTGTGAAGCGACAGCCACTACTTAAGCATGGGAAAGTTATAGGCATAAAGTCATAAAGCATTAAGTTTAATGAAAAATGAAATGGGAATAATTTCATCATTCACACTTTTTTTGTCATTTATATTTATTCGTATTTAGACTTTAGTTTTTAAAATTCAAATTCGAAATCAAATCCACTAATCCATGATCCATAATGTGTACAATCTAAAAATATAAAGAGCAATTTATTTCCCTTAATAATTCATAATTATTCACAATAATGGAAAATAAATAAACCTGTGACTAATTTTCATATATTTTTTGTCTATCCTTTTCTTTTTGCTAGGTATGTAAAGTCATTTCTAATGGTGGTAAATACTCCCAGCCGATCGAAGAGAGTGATAGTGAGGATGAGGATGAAGACATTCCTGATTCCCAGGATTTGGTATCCATCGCTGAGCTTCTCCTGACAAATTCCACCACTGTGGAAGAAAAGGAAATGCACCGCCAGACTATAAAAAATACAAATTTCAACTCCATCAAGACGAATCTATTAGGATATGCCCCGATAGAAATAGGACCAATTGTTGGGTGTACTGGAGGGAAATCCATGGAGAATTCCTCCAAACCTCTAGTCTCCATAGGGACCTTTGAATCAAGGAAAGAACCCCTGAGAATTATCAAGAAATTTGGTGGGGAAGATGACGACGATGAAGAAGTTGATGTCAAAGAATTGAGGAGGAAAGAAAGAGAAGCCAACGTGGGGAAAGCTCCTGCTAATGCTACTGCTACTGTTAAAACCACTATCAGTAACAGTACCAATAACAATCAGAATAACAACAATAAAAATAATACTAGTAGTAATAACAATGTGGTCAAACATTCTACTTCTACTTCTAATGATACTACCAAGAGTGAAGTTTCTAGTAAATTGCAATCACAAAAAGTCAACCCTAGTGCAATAACAGCACCAACATTGACCACAGTCAAAACTACACCTTCTACACCTTCTACTGATAAAACTGTGGTTAATGTGAATATCAATATAAATACAATGAAAAATGCTTCTCCAACTTCTACATTGACTCCAAAATCAAACCAAACGGTGGTCAATCAACTTTCAACACCACCACTGTCCACCAGTCATCAACAGCAACAACAGCGTAATTTAAGTGGAAATGACGTAAAAATTAACGGGAAGGAAATAGTGAGCGGAAACAGTAGTAATAGTAATGGAGTATCCACGATTGAAGTCAATCCAGAAAAATCCTCCATTAAAATAACCACAGGATCCGTTCAAGTGGTAGAACGAAGAAATCACACTCCTTCACAAGTCCAAGTCAGGCCAAAACCCATTCTCAAGAACTATAATAATTACAGTAATGATAAAAGTGATATTCTGACTAGTGTGAATGGTATTAGTAGTAATAATAATAATAATAATAAAGATAGTGACAACTCCTCTTCTTCTTCTTCTTCTTCTTCTCCTTCTCCTACTCTTAGTAACTTAATTATTCTAAATGGTGGAACTATTGCAAGTAAAAGAACTTCCTTTTTGAAAGAAATCATTTCACCAGAACCAGAACAAAATAAACAACAACAAAAACAACCTGTTACACTCATGACAAGTAGAAACCACCAAGAGCAAGAAGGAGAAAAAGCCACAATCAACAGTCTACATCAAGATGTCACTCCATCCCTGACATGTGAAACAGACTCGTTGGAAGTCATTGTGCAAAATGCTAATAGTAACAGTAAAAATCAAACTCTGAATCAAATCATAAGTTCCTCCCTCCTCCCCCCAATGGAGCCTCCCCCTCCAAAACCAGACATCAAACTTGATGCAAAAGTAAATGCCAATGTGAAGGGACGATTTGAATGTAGTAGTTTTAGTGAGGACAATGGGAGTGAATTTGATGATTCCCTAGAAGACTCTGGTCTGGATATCGGTAGTCACAATGGGAATGAAAACTCTTCAAAGTCAAATTCCAATTCAAATTCAACTTCGAATTGTAGAGTAAAATCCGAAAACTCCGAGTCGGATGACAATGATGCGGAGAAATTTGGTTCTAGTTCCGACTCTGGGAATGAAAATGACTATGTACCTTCAAAAGGTCTCTACATTTCCGTGGATGATGATGAGAAGAATCGGGAGAATTGTTCCAAACCTAAATTAAGTCCGGATTCTGTTTTATTTTCCTCTGCCTCGGAAATGTCCGCCAGTGGATCCTCCGAGTCTATTCCAGAGTGTGTCAATGTTCATGTCAATGTTGTGGATGCTGCCGCCAATACTGTAAAGCGACTCGCTCCACTTCCACCAAGTCAAATGAAGGCAAATAAAGCTTCAGCACCTTCTTCACAAATGACAAATGTTTCAAATATCTATGCAAATTCCGCTTCCACTAATGAGGAGGAGGTTTATGATGATGTTGCTTCATATCAAAAAGACAGAAGAAGACAAATTCAACAGGAGGAAGAGGACGGTGAAGAAGAAGATGACGAAGAAGAGGATGAGGACGAAGAGCCTGAAGAAGAAGAAAGTTTATATGATGACTGTAATGCCATTTCCTATAAAAACAATAATAATAATAATAATAATACTACTACCAATAGTAAATCAATTGGTATGTATGATTTCACCAATGGAAGTCGAACAATCCTTGATACAGATGGACATGACTCTGCGGAACAAATCCCATTAAGACCAAGTGACGGGATTGAATTTATTGGTATAAGAAAGATTGATTCCGAGACCCATTTAAATGCTGCAATTAAAGCCAATACCCCAAGATCTCCCTCCCCAGAAAATTCAAAGAGATCCTCCTCCACGAGTCCAAAAGCCAGGAGGAAAGTGAATCAATTTTTCAGTACGATTGGAAAGAAGGCGGGAGCGGCCTGGAATAATCATAGTCCACTGGGCGGGAATGGAAATATGGGGTTCAATATGGGACGAAATAAATCCCCATCCCCAACTCCTCTGTCTCCAGCCTATAAGAGATCCCTCTCTCAAGATGAAGTGAGTATGACGAGGACCCAGGAACTCTATGCTACCATCACTCCCACAAGTCTCAAATTCAAAGGTCTCGCTCCTGTCCTCCAGAAACTTTCTAGGATGGACATGATGGACCCTTCTGGTGGGTATGGAAAGGACAAAGACAAAGACAAGGACAAGAACAGGGACAAAGACAAAGATAACGATGGTAATGATACCAGTCCAAAGGAGAAAATGTTCAAGAAGCATAAGATTCTACCATCACTCAAGAAATTCCTTAGGATGGGAAGTACTGGTTCGGGGAAAGATGACGAGATTCAAGGAGGAGGAGAGAGGACATCATATGATTTTAAGACTGACACTAGTTGTAAACAACCCATGAGTGATTCTTCCTCATCAACTTGTTCCTCTTCTTCCATGCTGTATGGAGCTTCCTCTGAGTCATCCTTAGCCCCATTATCATCATCATCCAATCCATCCTCTTTTGAAAATTCCAGTACCACTTCCAGTACATCCACTAGAAATAGTTACCAAAATTTAGCATCTCCTCCAGCTCCAAAAGTAACTTCCGCTTCCTCAATAACAGCATCATCATATAAACCACCAATTGCCGCAAAACCTGTCGCACCAATCTCAAGGCCACCGCCACCTCCTCCTCGAGTTCATTCTTTGGATTTACTTCATAAAGTCGGAAACTCTGTAAGTTCTTACTCTCTCTGTAGATATTTTGTGTTTACTTTTTACTTTCAATTTGTTTGTAATTGTTATGATTTGAAAAAGTATGAAGAATGGTCAATTTATGTACTGTTTTTTCTTATAATTTAGGGCAATGGTACTGTAAAACCCGCTAGACCTCCACCGCCAAATTTACCAGTTCGTTCCAATCGAATTGCTCCCAGTTTTGTGTCTGTGTTTGCTGCTAATCCATCCCCATCTCCAACACATTCTGATAATCCTCATTCTGACATTCCACACGATCAAGGGCCACCAAACAAGCCAAAGAGGAAAGCAAGCATGAATGGACATAACCATCTGATGAGAAATAGCACGAATAATAACATGCCAATGAGTAATAGTAATTCTTCCCTGATGCATCATAATACTGATGGAGAAATGAGCTTAGAGAGTAATGTCACCAGTTTAAATTTCGAAACTTTGAAACTAATTGCAAGTCAAACACCGGTAAGTTGTCTTAATGAAAATACAAAATACAATAGCAGTATTAAATATTAATAATTAATATCGTTGTTCAAAATTTAAATAAAAGCTTTTCCCTACTAAAGTATAGTTTATATTTTGTTTTATATGAAAATACTAGAAAAAATAACGCTAATGATGATTTTTTTTGTTTTATTAAACACAGAAAAAGATCAAACGGAAGACGACTTCAACCCACATGATGCAGTTCTCTGCATCTCCAATGCGCTGGTCTAATTTTTATATCTCAGCCCAGGAGCCGATGGCACAAGGAGAGGGTTTTGCTTTTTATTCTGCAGTATGGGATCATGTTGAACCGTGTGTTCTACTCCTTCAGGACAATCATGCTGACGATTCGTCCCTCCAATTCTCGTGCGTGGAAATTTCAACAACTTTTGTAGACATCGTACCAATTTCTCTCATCCCTTGGAAATCTTCAGGCTATTCAGATGAAAGTAGTCAAGTCAAATGTATGATTATTTTACTTTTTTACTTTTTTGTATACTGTATTTTCCTTAATAAGCTTTTCAGTAACATGATAAAACTCTGTAATATTTGATGATAATGATAATAAGTAATAATTTATTCAAAATGAAAAAATGTTCAATTATTATTTATAATTTATAAGACGCATGACTGAAAAATTGATTTTGATTTTTTAAAACATTATTTCTTTTTTTCTTTCCGTAAATTTAATAGTGAGCATCTCCGTTCTTCCTCTATGTACTGTGCACTCAGTGGAGAAATATGTTTTACGATCAGCCTCCTCACCAATGCAAAAATACTTTGCCCTCCTGCAAGCTATAGATTTTTGGGGTAGGGAAGAAATGTCTGATCTTCTCGTCTTCCAAGCCGGTAGTGGCTCAAAGGATGAAGAATCCTCTCCTGGCGACTCAGAACTCGTTTACGTTGTCTCCACAACTAATAGTAGAAGACCCAAGAGGTCCTCTGCATCTTACGCCCAACTATCTTCCAATTTTGAAATTTCCATGAAACAATTACTCCTTCAACCGCACGTCCTCAATGAATATGATCGTCAAGTCTTATTCCGTGTAATCTCTGGAGGGTCTCAACAAGAAGTTGAAGCACAACTCAAACTGTTTTTGCAAGGTAACTTTTTTCTTTAAATTTATGAATCTGTGTACTGTGTACATTTTATACGTAGTATGTAGAATAAACATGATACTTGTTAAAAAGAAAAAAGAAAAGAAAAACCTTAGCAGAAAGTAAATCTAACCTAATATTTTTTCTTCCTTTTTATAGCAAAACTGTTTGGTCACAAAATTAGACCGGAAGACATGGAAAGATTGAGAAGAAACAAGTCAGAGCGGATTATTTACCAGTATTTAGAAAAGGAGCGTGCTCTTTGTATGAAGGAAGCTATCTCACGGACACTACAAACCAATTCCAGCAATGAGCCAATCAGTCCTTTGAAAGCTCGCTTCGTCGAATTCCTCACAATCCCAGATTCCAGTGCCAAATTAGTACTCGAATTAGTTTTGGATCTATTCAGAGTTTAATTTTATAAAACATAAAACATGTTTTCGCAAATACATACGAATAACGAATATGAAGGAAAAATTTGTACGATAATTTTACAAATACTATTGTCATTTTTCTTAGTGCTTGTGATAAAATACTTTAGTTTTGCCAAGTGAAAGTCGTGTATGTATAATATTTTTTTTACAAAAAATGATTTTGAGACCCCAAAAAATGTGTAGTGTAACACTTTGAACATTGAGGAAAAGCACATTTAACTTGAATGTTTCTACTTTTTTTCCAGTCTTTTACATTCAGTTACCTTTTTTCATTTCCAGTTACGTCCTCTTTGTCCATTCTGATTTCTGATTTAATTTGTTTGTAAACTATTGTAAATCATAATATTATATTTAAAATATAGTAAATAGTAGTATATTATTTAAACTGTAATACACCGTATCAATTATCAATTATAAATTAGATTAAGATTTTGATTTTTTACACATGTACGTAGTATACATAAGAAATCACTGTGAATTTTCTAAACAGATTTGCAAAACTGAGACAAGATCAAAGTTTTACACTTCTGAAACATTCTTGAATCTTTGTATACTAATCTCTGTTGCGTGCATTAATTATGTATAGGCTCAAACATATAACATATTATGTATGCAGTTACGATTGTTTTATTCTTACGGTAGATGATTTTTTTTATCAAATAAAAGGAAAAACAGTACATATATAGAGTAAAACTTCACCCTCTTTTCATGTATAACAATTTATGTCCATAGTCCATAGTCGACCACTAAAATATTATCGTGTGTGTGTCGAAAGTGATTTTTATTTAGTGTCAGTGTCTTACATAAAATAACAAAAATTAAGTAAACACTAATAACTACGTAAATGTAAATATATTATGTATTATATTATATGCTCTTAACCCTAGAATATTTTCTATACACTGTACATTAACTAATATTTCCTTATAAAATGGAGTAATTCTATTCGACTACTGTATTTTCCTGTTATGTAGTGTGTAAGAAATTGTATGTACCTTTAAAAAAATATACCAACTTATGCGACTGTAACAATTTATGCTTATTTTACTACGTAATTAGTAATTATGGGCAGAGACTGCCAGAGAGTAATGACACGTTCAAAATTTATATAAAGTATAAATTGAGAATGATGTGTATGTATACTTAGAAATTCGAATCCAGAATCTAGAATGAACGGGCCGTTGTTATATTTTTCAGTTTCAATGCAAAATAATAGACTTGCATAGATTTATACTAGAAATACTTACACCGTGATTATCCTGAATATAATCCAATCCAGATGTTGAACTTTTTAACTAGTTTTAAGATATTTATCTAAATAAGTTTAACTAATCCAATCGTGGAATAATAACTCATAATAATAATATAATAAGCTTAGATGAAAATAGATGAGATGATGTACTTATACTTAGATTTTTTTGTATTTATAAAAAATGGTGTCAAAAATATATAACTATATATGAACATGTAGATGTATATCTTCAAAACATTATGCTTCGATTTCGATTATATAATAATATTATACTAAATAATAATGAATAATGATTGTATACCTTTTCATGATGAAACAACGCAATGATAAATAATCAAATATATATTACATATACTGTATACATAATATGGTATCAAGTATTTTAATTTATGCGATGGTACAGACGTGTAAAAGAATCACATAGCATGTGAAAGACATGATGTTATATAATATATACGAGATAATAATTATTATAACTAATTTTTAAATGATGAAACACGACTGCGGAATTCAGCGTGAATACAGAGAATAAAAATAAAGAACGCAAAAACGCCAAGAATTTCTAAAATTGTCTAAATCAGTTATTTTTTCTATTTTATCACTAATTCATAATGCCATCAATTCTCCATTTTAAAATCATTTTTACCCTTTGAGCATTAGAATTCATTAAGTCAAGAAACAAGTGATGCAAAGAAAGGACAGATCATTTTTAAAATCACTGAATTATAGGTTTTTTTGCACAACAGCATTCGGAAACTTTATTTCATATAGATTTTTTATATAGTTTCATGTGTGGTTTTATATAGAACAAGTAGAATAAAGTTGCTTAGAACACAATAAATAAAAAATCTGTATAATATTTAGTATAGTTCTTTGGCTTACGTAAATATTTCTTGATAAATTTTTCTGTTTTTTTTTGACCAGTGTTTTTATCTTCTTCTTTCATTACACTTTACACTATACACAGTGGTACATAACAATGTATACAATATATAATATTCATAAAGATATTTTTTTTACACGTATATAATATGTAAACGTTCAGTATATAGATATATATAGATTTGTTTGGGTTTTTTTTGTTGCTATACAATTTTTTTTGTATATATTTATAGAGTTTTAGTACACAATACTCAAAAAAGGTCACACAAAATGTATAATATTTATATATATTTCATGTATACAATATATATAATCTGAATATGTAGTAGTAGTAGTAGTAGTAGTAGTAGATATAAGATATATAGATCTATAATAATATTATATAGTAGTTTTATATATTATTAACTAAAAACTAAAAAGTAACATACAGGGTAATAATTAAACAACAGAACCTTCCGAACCGTACTCTTTTAGTAATAGTCGGAGTCTTGAAATTTCAGACTGCAATTGAAATTCTCTTTCCTTCAGTTTCTTAATATCACGCTGGCAGCTAACATTTTGCCTTAAAAGATCTAACTTGTCCACTTTCAATTTGTTGATTTCAACTTTTAGTTCATGTTGTTTTGAATTTGAATCCGTTTGGATCATCATGGTATCATCTTCTAGACAGATGGAACAGGATCTCTTTTTATTCGGAGTCCCAGTACCCCCGTTCTCTCCGGCACTGCTCATGGATTCTAGGCCGGTGTCAGAGTCTTCTTGTTTACTGTGTTTGTAGTGGAAATGATGATTGAGGTTACGATGATGTGAGGACGCAGATCCTTCCAATTCTTCACTTGTAAGTGAGGAATCATCTGACTCTGATACACGGATACTAAAATGAAAAAGAAGATGAAAAACAACGTTAAATAATGTTCATAATACTTTTTTATCTATTCATGTCTAAATTAAGTTTATAAAAAATACACTGATTGCATAAACAAAAAAATAAATACCTAGCAGTGCAATGTGGAGGAGTATCTGGACTGGATACAGGACTTGAAGACTGCTTGTGATTGCTTGGAAGGACAGTTGTATCTACACTAATTCCGTTTCGGTAACTCTGAATTTTTAAAAAATCAAAACAATTCATAATCAGTATAAATTACATTTAAAATTTGAGAATATTGATAGTCTTCTTTTCCCCACGTACAATCATTTACAATTTTAAAAAAGAAAGCTGAACTTGGTGTGAAGATGGTTGATAAAATTACCTGAAGGGTTGAGGAGCTGCTTGAATTTGTATCAACAATGGGTGATCCAGTCATGCTTGCACTATAATTTTGACTATGACGAAGTTTGATAGAGTTGTTGTTGCTTCCATTCAAGCTGTTGAAACCATTGGAATTACTTCCATTGGCTATTAAATCTGGGCTCTTGGAGTTGTTATTAGCAGCTGCAGCGGCTGCGGCGGAACTTTTTGCAGAACTTAAAGCCTTTCGTACAGTCTCCATAAATCTACTTCCAGCGGAACTTCCAGTGGAACCACTAAAACTGCCACCGTTACTTTGTTGATTTTCTCCTGTAAGGACGAATCCCAAAAATTCTTGAGATTTACGACGGGCTTCATCCACAAGGGATCCTAATAATGATGCTCGAGTACGCATCTAAATAAAACAAGGAAAAAATAGAATAGATATGTTAATCAATTTACAATTAATCCAAAATATATTACACCATGTACTTCAGTAATTCAATCAAAGAATAAATAAAATAAAGAGTACATTATAATGATTTTTTACCTCTAATTTAGAAAATTTCTCTGCTTTATAACAAGCGCTCTCAGCATTGATTAGTTTGGTGAGGAGGAATTCTCTGAATTCGGGTCCATCAGTAAAAATGGGAGGGGATGGGAGAGGAGGGCCAAAGAAAGGTACATCATCACGGGCCGTCACATTAACTTTATATTTGGGAGTAGGTCCACTAGAATCCAGTACTTCGACAACTATAAATGCGTGTAAAAAGTGGGATGCAATCATGTCAGGAGAAAATGGGGTATTTTCCTCTTGAAAAATAACTGCAACGATATCATTTCCTATTTAAATGAAAAACAAAACACCAGATTAAAAACCATGTCTTGAATATACATAACAAACCAAATAAACAAGTTTAGTTTCAATTTTCAATGTTAAGAGAATTTGTACAATTAATAACTAGTAAAAAGTTTGAATGTTCATGTTCTAAATTCTAGTATCTTACCGATATGCCTTTTTCTTTGTAATTGTTGAGAGTCACTCTCCATATAAGGTAACAAAGTGCTAACGTGAAACATCACTTCACGATTTTGGAAGTTAATGAATATAGATTCAGTTCCCGTCTGACCAAAGTTCACGTCTAAGCCACCACGATACCTATAAGAATACAAAGATACAAGTCTTATTATTGCAATGTTCAATGTGTGAACTTATTCTAATACAGTGTTCTACTTTATACTTAATAAAACAAAATTTCATTAGAGGCATGATTTTTCAATACCATAATAATAATAAGAATAACGTAGTAAATATCAATAAAATGTGCTCTATATTTCCTACGCACATGCTTCATTATCTCAAATCAAAGATGTACATAATATTATATTGTATTGTTATATTGTTGTAATTACCCTTTATGTCCTGTTAACGTAACTCGGTCACCCAAAATATCAAGAAATTTGTCTAATGAACTGGACTCTCGATTACTGAAAAGTTCCTCCTCTGTCTTCTGGCCTAGTTTTTGGCAAACGACGCCAAATTTGTACGTAAAAACGAGAACGTGTTCGTCATAAGCGACGATAAGGTCTGAAGCTTTTGGAAATATAATTGGTATAAATTTTTCAGTCGTAATATCATCATTCAAAATTTTTGCCATGCGTGCGGGGCAGGGAGTAGAAGTGGTGGTTGATGCGGAATTTGTCGAATTGGACGACTGATTGTTCATGACTGTTCCAGAGGATGAGGAGGACGAAGAGGAGGAGGAGGAGGATGATGTGGTAACATTTGCCGTAGATAGGCAGGATATTGGGACCTTCAAAAAAAATCAAAACAGAAATAATTTAAACCCTTGTAAAATAATATTAAATATTAAACATATTTTAAACTCTTAACAAGATTTAAAAAAAGATTATTTTTAATGAGTTTTTACTTTATTTATGATATAAAAAAAATCTTACGAGTTCATGTGAAGTTCCTGTTGTAAGTCTAAGGATTAATCTCCAGTGCTCATGTCCAGCAACTGTTTCGGATTTTGCCGATAACAAAATAGGACCTAATTTTTCATCTGTGGCAAGGAAATTGTAATGCTCCTGTAATGTACAAAATAAAAAAAATACATGAGTAAAAAAATGAATCACATATACATGAATCTAAAAGCATAATATTGTATAATATTTTCTTTGTAAATTTTTCCACGCATCAAAATCATGATTCATATTGATGAAATGCTCATCTTCTTCAGTTCTCATTTTTTTCAAGAATATAATACAAGAAATGCCCTTCCTATAAATCTGATATTTTTTTTACAGACGAAAAAATTGTATATATCACAGTCTAAGAATTTATCACCAATCTTCACCTTCAAGGTTTTACAATATATAATGATCAGTGTACAAAAAAATAAAATGGTCATTCATCATACATGCATACATATTGCATACCAGCATGTACAAACTGTGCAGTGCACATGCAGAAACAGTGTAAAGAGCAGTGTGTAATGAAATAAAACACTACGCAGAAAAGAAGTCTGTTTCTTTCTTTCTTTGATACAAATATCTAGGGAATTACTTATGTTAGAAGACCTTCAAATTGAATAGATTGAATACATCGTACATAGATTCACAACTCTCCAAGACAAATAATATGTCGTGTTCACACAATTGAATATTACAATAAAAAATAAAAAAGGGCACATCACACTAAAAACTATACTTACACCATGTTTCTACTTGTTCGTTGTACCTTGTTCAAGTCTATAAAATATAAAATGAAAAAAGATGGAATGGAAAAGAAAAAAAATCTCAGAACAAGACTGCAGACAATAAAATCGTGCTTTAAATCTTGAACTTTATTGTAGCCTCTCAGCTATCAGGTATCTATCTTTGTACTTTGTACCTTACACATTTTACATTTTACATGTGCATCTGAATCCTGAATGTATGGACGTATGGATTGATGGATTTAAACATGATGAGTACGAGAGTACAACTATTATTTTACTATTACCTCCTGTCAGCATCAAAACATCATACATTCATTTAAATGTTGTGAACAAAAATTACTCATTCCTCTAGGTTCTAGGTATGTATACAAGAATAAAAGTGTACGCATTCACATGTCTGCTGTGTGTATGTATTTGTAGATATGAGAACTTTTCCGATACATAATACAGATCTTCCACTTGATGCTCACTGTTCATTATCTTTGTGCTATCGGCTCGGGAAAAAGGGTTATCGGCAAAAGGTTCCATTTCAATTCATGTAAACTGTAAACTCATCTACATCTACACAGTACACAGGCACAGACAACCACATTTTCTCCTCGTACTACTTGTACTACAAGGGTGCTCTAATCAAAATATTAAGTATCTACATGAATACATTTAACATTTATTTTGTTTTGTATTTTGTATCTTGTAGTTTCAAAGAATCGGAGAAAAGAGCACAATTCATGTATGAATACATAATACATACAAGGAAATTCTAGAGAAAAAAATGCATCGAAATCTTTTTTTCTTGGTCAGAAAAGATCAATATGCATGAGTTTCTCTTGTATGATGTCTGTTGTATCTTATGTAGATAAAATGTATATATTACCCGAGTAAAAAAAAGCTTACTACTATGATTATCATTATTATTGATTTGAGGCTCCGCTTTGAAAAATAATAGTATAATGAGTTGAGGAGTTTTAATTTTATCACACACTTAGCTTTTCTTTGTACATGTAATTTTCCTGTACTCCCAACCAACTCACCAGGAGAAAGGAAGAAATAAATAGTCTGTTGTAAACATATTATGATAATTATGTAATGTACCTATAGAACACCCTAATATGTATATTGTATATTGTATCATCTATTACAGATATAATGTATAAATAATGAAAATGAAAATAAAAGTAGGAACAAGAGATGCTCAACTTTGAGATCCTAAATAAATGTATCCTATCCCTTGGCATTCGTGTGTGTTCGCTGTTCCCTGTTCACATCTAATATGAAATGCATATACATATTATTATATGCAAGATGCAAGTGAATAAGGAGTAGACATGCACTACGCCTCTGGATTAGACCTTACAGGCACTTTAAGGCACTAGCCTCTGTTTTTTTTCTTACTTTGTACAGACTCCTATTCCTCCTATTCCTATTCATTCCTGTGTCTCACTCTCTTCATTATCTTTTTTTTTCTTTAGACTTGGTCTGTCTGTAGTCTGTAGCTGCTGTTCTTCTGTTTTGTTTTGTTCCATTTGTTTCAATTTCGATTGGGATTCGAATTTGAATTTGAATTCTTTACAATTCTCAATTCAAGGCCATTAAATAATTCTTCCTCAAAGTCTTTCGTAATTGATCATTGATCATGTTGTCAAATCTTTTCATGATACTATGATTATTTCCGTACATACCGTCTACTATTGTCTACAGTCTACAGACAATAAAATGTTTATACATCTTACTACAAATGTAAAATATCAAAACAAAGTATCCAAAGTCCATTTGTACTCGGGTGAAAAGATATGTATTATGTATTAGGTTGTGCGTTGTGCTCATGTCTCCTTCATGCTACAAGTTGGATGTTGGAGCAATAGAAACTATTTGTAATTAAATCAAGTCTAGCTCAAAAAATACTACGTGGGGAACATTGTACATTATATGGGTAATTAGTAGGAGCTTTTTACTTTCAATTACCTAATGAGGACCAAGTTTAGGTACTTTAGTAGAATACAATACACTGTGTGTATAATATATCTGCAGATCTTTAAAACTCCCCAAGAATACAAATGTGTGAAGGTTACCTACAATATTTCCCATTGACCGTTGACTATAATAATCTGTTTCCCTCTTTTTATTTTGACGGACTTGAAGTTGAAGTTGAAGCATACATAATATACAATTACGAATCACGATCATTCATATACAATATGCATATAGATACAATATACATGGCTCTTGTATCTTGGATCATGGACCACTCAGGCTTTCATACTCATTATAAACTTTTATGTATAGTTGTAAATCTCTGTGGATCTTCGATGTAGGCTGAATACAGATACTGAATATAGCACATAGTACAAGGCACAGGGTACGAGGAAAACATGGGCATTTAGATTTAGCTGTCTCCTCGATAACACACATTTAGTAACGTAACTATAGATTTTTGGCCCCAACAAAGATCTAAGATAGACCACCCAGTAGAATTTCAGAGTCAGTCCGTCCGTCAGCCATGGAGGCAGCCAGGCAGTCAGGTAGTTTGTTGTCGAGTTGTTGCTATAAAATCCTCAATGCTCAATGGTTCCTGTTGTTCTTGCGTCGCGTTCTTCATTGTTCATTGTATTGTATATTGTATGTATGTGGGCTTGAGTTGTCGGTTGTCGCTCAGGCTGTCGGAAAGATCATTCTCCCTATTCCGTATTTACTATTTATTCTCCCTACTTTGGCAATAAACATTCTCCAACACAAAATAATGCAGAGGACAACTAAGCTAAAAACAAAAGAGAGACGACTTCATGTTGATGTTGACACACCATTTTCTGGTTTTGTTATCCAAAATTCAAAGTCAATCTTGGATCTTGGAATGACTGTTAAAATGTCAGGGTGATTGTAGTTGTCATTGTCATTACAAAGACAAAATGATCCAATGATCTGAGGAAAATGTTATCTTCGCGCCCAAATAAATGTCCCTGTTCTGGTCACTCGTACCTAGTTCATGTATTTGTATTCATATGTATTTTGGAAACTGGTCTACTATAATGTTTGAAAATCCGTTAGATTCAACAACGTTACTACAAAGTATTACTACAACGTACAACGTACTACTGCCCTACGCATTACATTACGCACACAACCTACCTATATAAATAAATAATATATAATATGTATTCTCATTATTTATGAAAGTAGGCTCTTTCACCCTTTCGTGTTCCCTGAACTCTGAAGAAAATTCATTATTCATTATTCTTGAATAGGAATGGGCAACGTACGATATTTTACATGCAACGTATTTTCTATTCCTAGTAAAATAATACTAAAGTTGCTATACATTGTACAAACATGCACAATATACAATATACAACTGCTAATGATATGTACAATGTACATATTCGAAAAGTTCATGCTCTTTGTAAAGGCCTCCTGATTATTATGCCAAGTTTCAAGTCTCCACACGTCAACGTTTGTGTTTAAAAGGCTTTAAGAAGCCAACGGTCAAATAAATATAACATAATATATTATATATATGTGAAGAGCAAAGAGAGGGAGAAGGATGAAAAACGTGACGGACTGTTTTAGTTTCTCCCTTTTATTTCACTTTTCCTCAATTCATTACCATTACGAGTACCAGAGTACCAGTTTATCCAGTCGTTTTTCCTTTTCTAAATATTTTTATTTTTATGCTCGACTGTCTTAAGGGCTGTTCATTTTGTCAACGTCCTCAAGGGAAAAACTGTAAGCATGAATAATCACAAAATTTTGTTTTCATTTCCTCTGCTCGGTCACCCGTCAACTCATCAACATGTCAAGTCCTTTCACTATTTAATTTAACGTTTATGTAGATATAACATTTACTATACGCTCATAAACCTACAATGTACAGTATAAGACGAGCTCTGTGAACTTTTCACGTGCAAAGAAGCATGTTCAAGTGTACATTTACATTCAAATTCAAATTCACAAATTGCTTTATGAGGACTTTTACACTTTTCTGAACACGTTATATATACGTAGAGTTATAATAAGCTGGATGTGTATTATATTTTATATATTGCACAACCCCATTCAGCTGTGTGTAGAGCGATGAGCTGGAAAATGACTATTGACCAAGAACTTTTTATATGTAATTTTTGTATACAATCTGCAATTTTCTCATTTTTCCAAACAATTATATATTATACATCATTTGATAGATTGAATTTTTCTACGTTTTATGAAGTATAATATATAATTGTACAATTAGTGTAACTAATTGTAATTAAATGTTTTAAGAATAACTGAAATCACTTAAAACCATTACAAGGATGACTCACACACACTTTTCTCCGGGAAACTTCAAGCGCAGTAGTTTTTTTTCCCTTTTGTTTACATTTGTGATATGTGAGAGTGATCTTAATTAACTTTAATTTCTAACACAAATCAACAAATTGTGGTCACCTAAATAATTTACTTAGTTATTAAATGTATATATACAAATATACCCTAGTAATTTTTTTTCATAAAAACCCATTATATTATTATATAATAATAAATATAAAATACCACTATTTGTTGTTTTTGTGTTGAAGTACATATGAATTACTCCGCAAATAGTCCCATTTAATTATCTTAATTACTCAGTGGGCGCTACTCATTCATCTTTCATATTTATAATGTTACTTAGTTACATCATTTTCAACAACATACTAAAATATTTAAGATGAATGAGTAGCGCCCAAAAAGTTAGCCCTGCCATAAGAACACATTGTAATACATATGTAAAATACAAAAAGGTGACCAACTTTGACCCGTTCTACAGGGGTCAAATGACAACTAAATGTCAAACGATTTTGCACACATGTATTTAAGAGTATGTGGAGTAAGTTACATATCGAAAATTGCAAATTTAATTTTTTACGGCGATGTAAAT
>JABASP010001340.1:0-30807 GCA_019776565.1 Sminthurinus signatus | reverse complement strand
GACGAGAGAGTAGAGAGTAGAGTGTGGTGCAGTGCAATGGTTTACACTGTACTTTTTCCGCGTTGTATTAAAATACTGTTGATACATGTATTGTATTATATTGTATTGTATCATTAATGTAAGTTGAAAAGAGTGTATAGTGTATAATGTATAATAGTCATTGCCATGGTTCAGTCGGACAGGAGAAGCACAACTTCTTCTTTTTCTTCTTCTTCTTCTTCTTCTTGCTGTCGGGATACACCAAACCTGTTGCCTCTAACGGGACATTTTAACTCATACACTTTACTCTGAATTCTGAATACAGCAAAGAGCCAATGCCAATGCCAGTGATATTACAAGGCTAAACAGAATCCACCACTTTTTACTATGCCCTTCAACAATATAAAATACACTCAACTTGATGGCATGCATTCCATTCCGCAGATTTACCTCTAGATATTTCTTTCATTCTCCCTTGCCAATTGTCAGTCTTTCCATGTATATAAGAGATATAAAATAAAAAAATGCACAGGGTTGAAATCGAATAATATTGAACACAGAATGGATGAATGCAAATGCAAATGCAAAATGGTTTAGTTAGATTTGACATTTTTATTTCATATCAAAGGTTTTTTGCAAACCTCTGTTGAAAATTGAAATGATATGAATTTGTAAAGCATTTCATTTTTCGTTTAAAATGAACTTCAAAAGAAAAGGAAAACTAAATATATTGGAACAATAAAATATATAATTCTTATTAAACGGTGCATAATGATTAATGAATAATGGCTAAACTTATGAATTTTAAATTGGCGTATGTACATTGTACATGTATACAAATATGTATTTTTGCAAAAACAAAAAAGTTAGGGTCATATAATTAAAGAAAGAACGAAAGCAAGAGGCAGTCAATGATATTACTTTAATATTACTAAAAAACAATAAAAACCCGTAAACTAGTTTTTAAAGAGAGATATTAAAGAAACCGGCAAAACAATATTTGCATGTAAGTTTAAGCTTATCTCACGCCATGACCAATTTATATACGGACAACTATTTAGCATAAATAGAAATCATAACTAATTTTGAGCTCTATGCAGCCATGTAAAAGAGAAACTAAAGATTTACCATACTGAAGAAAAAATATAGGTTACGCCGAATTTCGATTTAGCTTTTGTGAGCTACATACTTGTGGTCGGAGTGCATCATGTCTAGTCAATGGAACATGCATATTTGAAATGTAGGATATTTGACCGACAAAGAGAAAGAAACAAAAGAAAAATCTAGTTTTATGAGGAATTTAGTGTTGTGTGCATATTAATTGCATTATTTTTATTTTTACCTTTCATTTATTTATTAATAATGATTAAAACTATACGATATTAATTTGTCGTCATAAATAAATAAATGTGCAAAGAGAAAGAGCACGGGCCGGTGTACTGATGATGATGATGCTGCTGATGTACAAGATAAAGAGAAAATAGGTTAACAGCTAATACACGCATAATAATAATAATAATAACAATAGTATAGCAAGATGCAAATCAATATAACATGTGTGTATAAAAGGAAGAAACAATAACTGATACATCATGATTCATCTAGTCTCCAAGTACCAATACAATACAATATACAATATACAATACAATAGAAGAAGAGAAGAGAGTTTTTTTTTATTTCTCTTTCGACTTTCGAGATATGTAGGCTACAGGATGAACAATCCATGCAAATGTATGTAGTATGTAAGTACATTTAAAATTGCATGCATTATGACGTCTTCTTTTCTTTCATGTTACGTGTCAAGTTTAGTTACGATGTACATGTGAAAATACACAGGGAGCCGTGCAATGATAAATTTGAATATATCATCATTAGTATTCCATCTCTTTTGGGTCTCTCGTGTCTGTGTGTTTGTAGTTTGTAGTTTGTAGTGTGTCGAGTGTAGACAAACCATTCATACAAATATTATTGTAGGTAGTCAAAGTGGGAAACTACCTACTCTCCACTATTGACTATCTGTAGTATAGATTTAATTAGATGCAAGTAGAGTAAGATTACAGTTTAGCTGTCATTGTGTTGCCAGGCCATACCATCAGACCAGACCAAGATAGAATTTTTTTACATGATCTTGAATCAGTAGTTTTAGTCTCCCGTCATCGTCATCGTCCTCATCCTCATGATACTTAAAAAAAAAAGGTCACATTGCTCAATACTCAATCTTCTGTGTATCTTTTCTATGTGCTTTTATTTGATTTTATACCATATTTACAGTCTCAGATTCATCTTTAGCATTTAGGACTTACTCATGGAAATTTATTGACCACAGTTTAATCTCTATATGAAAATAACTTGCTTTAAGAGCTTTCTTTCTCTGTAGTATTTAATAATAATCATGTGTACGTTTGTAAAAGGAAACGTAAACTCGTCTAGGGTAATCCAAGTCCAAAATCGTAAAATCCAAGTTGACATATATTCAAGAAAGAATTGGAGAACAGAACAGGGAAAAGTAAAATTATGTACACTATAGATTATTGGGTAGAGAAACATGTATTATGTAAATATCTTCTTTTTTTTGTTTCTCTCTCAATGAGTGTCCGAGACTCGACATTCAAGTCTCAAATCTCAAATCTCAATTGTATATTTAAAGCAGTGTAAGAGAGAAAGAAAGAAAGAAAGAGACAGAGTAATAGAGAGCGAGAGAAGGAGAGAGACAGACAGATGAGATTTAGCGAAAAGTAAATAGAACTAACAGTTATTCTCTAGAAGTAAATCTCATAACGGCTTTCACAACTTCTCAGAACGATTCGTTAACCATGTTCGATGTTTGATGTACTTGAGACTTGCGATGTACAACTCAACTGACGCTTATTCATACCATGTTCAAAATACAGCTGACGAAACACAAATATACATAATATAAAAACAGGGATGGATATACTTGATTAGTCAAGGTGTTTTTTAAATCCTTTGTCATGGTTTGCCGTAGTTGTCGTCTTCTTCGTCGTCTTGGTCTTCGTCATCATCATCTTTTAGTAACTTTACAGTAGTCGGTAGTTGTAGGGGTAGTGGTTGTGTGCAAGTTTAAATGGAATTCCTCAAAGTCTCATAACAAAAATGAGGATATTGTTTCGTCCTCTGTAATATTTTTACTATTTTATCATTATTAATTTTCTGCCTACAACTCAGAATCAAGAATCAACACTGTCATCCACTGGATTGAAGTTTACATATTAAATGTGCATAAATTATACATTATAAAGTATCTCATATCGTTAGGCAAAGTTGGTCTAGTTAGTTGTAGCGTGTGTGTCACTGTATTGATGACAATTGTAATTGTCATACATAATCGGAAATTTGAGTAAGCGATTAATTTTCCATTACTACGTCATACGTAACATTGTGTAGTTATATACTCAGTAATATATTAAAGATTAAAGTAGTGGAGTGTTCAGACTCCGTTGTGGTTTCACATCTCCAAGAAGAAGAAACTAACTGACCAATGTCTCGTTTTTCTTCACATTCAATTTTCAATTTGCAAGCAAATTGTTGCTCATAACATAACCGCACTAAATTCACAGCAAAAAAGTAACAAGTCAAAACGTCAAGCATCATATTGTATATTGCGTACTGAATAGTAGACGAGACAGACGAAGAAGCCTGACAGAGCATAAAAATCCGAAAAAACGGAAAGTAAGTATCTATAACTGTACAAGAGAAAGAGTTGTGCATTGTGTATGAAAAAGATAAAATATACAGTAAAAATTCATACAGTAAAGTACATTTTTTAGTCTCAAGAATCCGTTGACAGTTGACAGATTGTTTCACTCCTGTGTCAGTTGTCAGTTTTCTAAGTTTTTCGTGGAAAAGTGATCTCTTATAAACTTATGTACAAGTCCAGTGGCATCAAAGAACAAGAGTAAAAGTACAGCTATGCTATATATTTTCACTAGAATTGAACTTGAAAAGGTAGACAGTATTAAATATAAGGTGATATATTACATTTTACATTATTACAAATATTGCGGTTGTACTTTTTATTCTTGTAAATAATATTATACAGTACAACAATTTCCGCTTTCCTCGTAAATGAAAGTGCTTACGGCGCATGTGATAGCTGATATCAGAAACGCAAAAGGAAAAGCAAAGACCGTAATCCTAAATGCATAAACGTTTTTGAACTACCAAGGGAAAAGTTACCAGTTACTTTTCTTCTAAACACTTTTGAAGTTATACCTAAGTAATTTAATTATTTGGATTCATTTCCAGTGGGCTATTTAAAAATAAGCATGGAAATATGATTAAAATAAGTATTGGCATGAAATACTTTTAAATACCGCTATTTACTATTAACACCACTTTGGAAGTATATTTGTCAAAAGCTTCATGTAATTTGTACAAATAACAAACACAGTGTTTAATTGGTAGAACATACATTAATGTATGTAAATAGGTACATTATACATGACACAAGATGACGAGGGCGATTAGTGCTACATCAGTCATACAAAGTTGATGGGAGATAAATATCTCACAAAGGCCAAAGAAAAAAGTAGATATTGTAGTGATAAATAATACCCATAATTTATATAACAGCAAACTCCGTTGTGTTGTGTGTGAACTATATGGCTATTATCTATTATATAAAGAAAGTGCATGTATTTTTATAACTGTTACTGCTTTTCCACACATTTTCTACATTCCCTATACCTGTTATGTTGTTTGTTGTGTTATTATAACATTGTTATTCTTTTGATGTTTTGTCTGTTGTTTGTTGTTTGGGTCTCCTTTTTTACCTTTTTTTAGCTGTAATCTGTAACATGTTCTTATTGCCTTCTTGTTATCGTCTCCGTGGTCCGTGGTACATGGTTGATGGTTGATAATGACAAAATGAACCGTGCCTTACATTTTCTTTCCCATTGTAGTTGTTCTTTTCTATTTCCTTGGCTTTTGGTTTTGGCTTTTGTTATTCCGACTCACCATACCATGTTATATTCCAAGTACATAATACTTAGTATATAGTATTTCGTATTTCTCCATATACCATGTCATTCTTCCTCTCGTGACACACGATGCATGTCGGCTACATACAGATAAACATACTATGTATACATGAAAGAGAAAAGTGTTTTTTCCCTTTTTATGTTGCTTTCAGTTATATGTACAGTACAGAATTTACACTTTAAGTTTCAACTACTTCTTACGTCAAAATCAAATTAACTGCACATTGAGAAAAAAAATAGTAGAAGAGGCCAAAACTGATTCAACTGATTATACTTTAGTTGAGAGGAGAATCTTTGTTTTTCCTTTGTTTAAGGCTTCAAGTTTACTTTTTATTATTCATTACTGTTATAGATCGTACTGTGACCATGATTTAGCTATTGATTTTGAATTTCTAACTCAGAGTTCTGAGTACTACGTCAAAAATAGGAAAAAAAAAGATATGAGTAGAGAACAGAGTGCGTAATGCATTTAAGGTTTACACACAGTAATATGTAATATTATGACTGTGTGCTCTGAGCATTAAAGATGGTCGTTACCGGTTTCATAAGATACTAGTAATAGTAATTTGATGATGCTAATTTGTGTTTGTTTGTTTTTGTTAATTTCAGGAGTATTGGACTAATTAATGACCAGTTGAGAAATAACAACGGAACGGAATATATACTATTATAACAAGAAGAAACCGTCTTTTGTACAAGTGTAGATGTACTGAGACGTTGGAAAGTGCAAAATCATATTAAATTTATAAGGAGTACAAGAAATTAAAGAGCAGTTGAGTTGTAGTTGTTTCATTGCTCGATGGCTTGGTGGAACATGAGTTCTCATGTTCCAGAAGGTGTGAAGAGGAGAAGAGGAGGAGGAGAACAGCACAATTATCAAAGATTCAGTTCACTCCTGTGTTGTACAATAGTCATCGTTGGTCTTTTTGCAACATCATTAGCAGTCCCACACAGCAGACATGCAGAGCTTCTTAAACTGAATGATCCACGGTTAAGAGGTGAGTAACCCTGAATTTTTACCATTTTCTCACTTTTCACATCATTCTTATTACGAGAGTAGGTACTTGTACATTGAGTATTGTGTATGAGTGTATGCACTATGCACCACAAACATCAACAACTTTCCTGTCCGCAGTCCATAGTCCGTAGATATCATACTTATTATACATTATATTTTATATTATATGTAGCACCTTTTCAATGTTGTGTTACGCTGTTATGTGTTCACTGTACAGTGTACAGTGTACACGCAGTGGAATCACAAATCACGTGTGTGAACTTCAAGTAGTAGGTATAAAAGTAGTAGTGTTAGAAACAGACAACGACGACCAAGTAGTCCTACTTGTGTAGATATATCTTTTCCTATGATTTTACGGCGACAACGCTGATGATGATGATGATGATGATGATGGTTGTCCTATCATTTCTCAAAATCTTTCATCTCTCCTTTTGACTTTTGAACAGTATTTTTATTGGAGTGTGTTTTATTTTATATTTTTATTGTATTCATCGTCAGTCATCCGTCATCATTCCCCTCATCATTAGACTAAGCTACATTTATACATGTGTGCATGTACTTTGTACTTTGTACATGGGACGAAACAATTATTATTGTTCTTCCTCATCATTCAGTTCTCTCAGGTTCAGTTTGACTCTCTCAACTTTCAACACTGTATTATTTGGTATTTGGTTTCCTTTCTTCTTCCTTTTTGTGCTATACAGTATTATACTTCTTACTACTTGCATTATCCCTACACGTTCATTGTTAAGGGGAGGAAAAGAAATAGTGAACAGTGACAAAGTTCCTTTGAGAGACAAGTTGTTTGCACGTCAATGTATTTGTCTCTTGTTGTAAATTACTTACCTTTTTTTCCCTTTCGTCAAATTATGTTTCCATTTTCCCGTTGTTTACAATTTACAAGCTATACAGCACCGTTTTTAATAGATCAGATGACTGCGCTTACTACAGTTTTATGTAGCAAGAGAAAGAGAGAGAGAGAGAGAAAATGAGAGAGGGGGAAAAGGTCATAATATAGAGGGATACATGGTATGAAATTGAAAGTGAGCAATAGAAAATGAACTATTCTACAACCTACAAGTATGCATAATGCATATATTATATGAATTAGAAGCAACAAGTAGGTATTCAAACTACCATACAATCTATACTTTATACTTTGTATGCTCACATAGACAACGGCGGTATAGAGTGTAGAGTATACAATATTTGTCATTTATCCATATAATATTATGAGAAACGGAAACTTCCTCGACAATTTAGTATCAAAAGTATAGATGTTTTGTAGAAAAAAAGATGAAAACTACGCAGTACTTAGAAAGAAAAGGAAATGATCAAAAATGATCATATAATATTATGTATATTGCATATGTAGTGTATATAATGAGATTACGTTTACGGTACATGGATGATACAATGAAAGTACAAAAGATGAGATGCTCTTTTTCTTGGTTTGCCGCTCATCCTTGTCCTATTCCCACAGCTTGAATTCTTGAATTCTTTCATATGACGTTTATACTTTATAAACTATAGACTGTATTTTGTGACGTGATGTTTGGAGTTTGGAGAATTTGGATAGTTTGAAGTTTTTTGATGATTTGATGAACTCTCGGAGGATGAATAGTGAGAACTGAGAACTATAAGAATGTACTTTTTACACTACCACAGACTTTTTGATTTTTTGTAATTTTGTGTGAAATCAAAAGTAGTTCTCTCAATTCACGAATTTGCAATCAGATTTGTGACAAAAGATACAATACATATTTCAATTGTACCAATGCTTCTTTTTTTCTCCATGCCTATGAATTTCGTCATCATTGTCGTCATCTTCATCTTTAAATTGTTGAAACGTTTCTTCTCTTGCTTCCGCTACATACACACTTGTATGTGTATAATATGCATAATACATAATGCAAAATTCTATGTACATTGTACAAGCTGACAGAGAGGAAGAGGGCAGTATGCAAAGTTTGGCATGTGAAGATGTTCAATGTTAAAGTTGTTTTTTTTTTACAAAACTATCGGATGTGGGTAAAAGATTGTGCTTCATTTCCTATGAGAAAGGGTGAACGAACCAGAGGCAGAAGGGAAGAGACAAAAAGGAGAAAAAAGAGAGAAAGAATTGTGAATTGTGTTTTGCCATGGGTGGATAGTAATAATTCAGCTAGCTAGTTAATTATATCTATTCAGCTGCTCTTCTTCCGTCTTCTTGGGAAAATTAGCCATATATACATACAATATACATTAGACCCTGTAGTGAGAGGAAAGTTTCCATTTTTTTCAGTAATGGACAACGCTTGAATGTTCCAAGTTTCAATCCAATCACACGTTATGTTTCATGTTATGTAACATGTCTTTATATTTTATATGTTGTCATACTCACAAACTGTATTTGAGATTTGAGGGAAAGGTTTTATTGTTAAAGAGAGACACTGAACAAATTTGACCTAATGTCTAATCTGGTATTTAATGCTTCTGGTATTTTTTTTGTTACACTGTAAATACACATACCATGTATAATATTATGATAATGAGGAGAGAATTGATATGTTTTTGTATTTGTTGTTTTGTTTTTATGGTTCATTTGTAGAAAATTGTACATAGTATTCATGTTTAAGGTTTAAAGTGAAGTAGCAACTTTGTGCATTGTATACATGGCTGGTTTTTTAAGGATGGTGTAATAATTTGCAAAATATCCTCAAATCAAATAGTAAAAACATAGACTTAAAATTCTTTCTACTTTTCTTTTATCAGGGTCACGGTCAAGCCGGTCTTGTTTATAGAGTTTTTCTATACATTTTTCTCGTTTTCCTACCACCTCATTTTGTGTGTGCTGTAAAATGTTGTATAATGTACAATGTATAACCAATGTAGTGTAATGTACAGCAAAAAGAAACAAACTGACATTTATCTCAACCTCATTGACCACTTGATTTCTTTTCAGTCAACTAGTTGGACTGGTAAAATACATTTGTTGAGAAGATGTTGTTCTTTCTTTTTATTTACTTACTTATTTATTTAATTTAACTAATCTGAAAGGTTACAAGTTGGAAACAATTTACAATTTAGCACACTCCTTCAACATGAGTACAAACAAGTAGTTTGTCCAGGTCATGTTATGTAGATTGTACATATCGTATTTTGTCTTTTTGAGACATGATATGTAGATTGTAGATGTACCTCAAGAAAAAAAGAAGAAATGTTGTAATTCTGTCCTTATTTTCAAACTTTTATGTACTCATGTTATGCATGTGTACATAAGTCTTTTGCCAAAATTCGGATTTCCCATACTAAAATGTACATAGTATTTGACTGAATATCAACCAAAGGAAATTACCGTAAAATTGATGGAAAACTCTGAATTCCTCCCAGGAGACGAACTGTGTATATTATATGAATGTCCTCAGTGTTCAATGTTCAATGCATTCATGTGCATCTCTAATTTTTAACGCGAGTGACAAAACGTGACAAAACTTGGGATTCCTTTTGCCGTTCATAGACTTTTTTTATTAGTGGTATAATAAAAAGCCCATACTAAAATGAAATGTCTTTGTTATTTTGATTCATGAGAGTCCTACATTTATAATATGGATTTTTTTTTAATTGTTGGAATTTCCCAAATCCCGTTTAGTAAGTCAGCAAGGCAGTATAAAAATAGGTTTCTTCTTTCACCTGTATAATTATTATTATGTCTACTATAATCTAGTAGGGCATGGCTCTATTATTGTTAAAAGAATGGGAAATTGGAATATCATACAATAGAGAGATATTAGAACCTTTGCAAAAAAAGAAGTAATTATAGGGTCTAAAAACAGCCACAATAAGACTCGATATTCGATTGAAAGTTTAAAATTTTTAATGCACACAGGGTATGGAATATGGAATATAGAATATCATTTTCATAATAAAACGAGAGCTAAAATGTAACACTTATTGGAAAGAGCTGTAATCTGTTCTCATTCCGGCTTCCTTTTCAACCAGTTAACAAGTTTTAAAATTTGGTTGTACTTATGTTGTATCTATCTATTATGCAACTTGTGTGCATAATTGCTGCATGTCTCAAATCTGTGTTAGTGATTTCATGCATAGATATTTCATGTCATAAAGATACTAATCATGTGTATAGATTATAGATGAAGACAATAATGAAGATTTCAAAGCATGACTCACACTCACACACAACCAGTTGCAAAAACTACAGAGTAAATAGCTGGATGAGTTGCGGATTGGTATTTGGATCCAACAAAACCTTCCATTTAAAATTTAACGTATAACTGATCAGAAAACATTGTACAATTTACAATGTATCTTGTACATTGTAACTACAATGTACATGATTTTGAAAGATAATGTGGTACAAATGTACAAAGCAGTAGTTGTAATCGTAGTTGTTTGCCATTCCATGCCATTCATCTATCCATCCTCATATCTATCTAACGGTTGTTTGACTTTGTCTAAGATTTTAAAGACCAGTCTTGTTCTTCCCATTGATATTCATGCCATACTTGTTTTTTTTTCAATAAAACCTTCTTCTCTTCTGTTTTACCAAACCCTTCACAGTTTTATTTGATTTTTTGACAGAGGCTTCTGTGTATACCTCTGATTTTTTTTACAGCAGGTTTTTGTACATGTACACTGTACAGACTAAATGAATGGACAGAGAAATGAAAAAAAAAACATGTAATATTCCATGATATTTTAAAATGTAGGCATTTTCAATGATTCAATGATCAACTAGATGATGAAAATAACCTTAAAAATTTCCATAAATCACACATCTAATCTTATACACAATACACAAAATATACAGAGGCCCTTTTCTTTCTTTTTTTTTATAAAACATAACAATGTTTCGTATTTTTGTTAAATATCTAATAATTCTACTATAATTATTTTTAAAATCATACTAACTGAAAAGCATTTTGTTTTTTTAAATGTTTTTGTAGGTGCCAGTGGAAGAAATATTCGACCTTTATCTTGTCAACATAGGGAAACAGGACAGCCCGGTGTTTGTATGTTTGCCTGGGATTGTATGAAGGTTCATATAATTTTCTTGTCTCTAATAATAATTCTAATAAAATATCTAATCATTTTATAATTACTACAAACTATAAAAACAACAACAGTTATTATTATTAATCTAGTGAATGTGTGAAATACGAAATAAAAGATTAAAAATAACATGCATTGTGTATCTTGTATTTCCAGGCTAATGGAACTCATTTAGGAACATGTATAGATAGATTTTATTTTGGAAGTTGTTGTGACCTCGGAGATAAGACTGAAGAGGTATTGAATTCCGCTAGTATGCGTCCACCTCTTCGTCCTGTGAAACCACCACAGGATGCTGATAATACGGTAGATGTTATGCCAACAGAACCCGCCAAACAGTTCCCTCAGTTCCCTGCACAACCTCAAATCCCAGTACAAAATGGAAGTCAACCCGCACAACCACAACTGCCTGGTGCAGATGGTCTTAATCAACTACCTAATCAAATTCAACAGGGAATTGGAAATAATACTCAACAACAACAACAATTCCCACAAATCCCTGGACAAAATGGAACTCAACAACAACAACCAGCTATTCCTCAATTCCCTGGACAAAATAATCCACAAATTCCTCAGTTCCCAGGTCAAAGTACAACTTCCAGTCCAAGTGAGGTTGCTCCACCGTCAAATCAAGCTCCAAATGATGATATTAATGCTGCTGGAACAACTACCACTACACAAGCTCCAGTTATTCCTGGACTTCCTGGATTTCCTCAACCACCTCAAGGATTCCCACAGCAACCCCAACAACCCCAATTTCCTCAAGCTCCACAATTTCCTGGACAAAATGGAACTCAACAACAACCCGCTCTTCCAGGAGCTGATGGTCTTAATCAATTACCTAATCAAATCCAACAAGGTGTCGGAAATAATACTCAACAACAACAATTCCCTCAAATACCTGGACAAAACGGAACACAGCAACAACAACTTCCGCAGTTCCCTGGACAAAATGGAACTCAGCAACAACCAGCCTTGCCTGGAGCTGATAATCTCAACCAATTGCCTAATCAAATTCAACAAGGTATTGGAAATAACACACAAAATCAACAAGTTCCTCAATTCCCAGGTCAAAGTTCAACAGCTAGTCCACCATCAGGTGAAGTTGCTCCTCCATCAAATCAAGCTCCAAATGATGATGCCGGAACTAGTTCTACCACTACACAAGCTCCAGTCATTCCTGGACTACCTGGCTTACCGCAACCACCTCAGGGATTCCCACAACAACCACAACAACCACAGTTTCCTCAAGCTCCACAATTCCCAGGACAAAACGGAACTCAACAACAACAAATTCCACAATTTCCTGGACAAAATGGAACTCAACAACCCGCTCTTCCTGGTCAAGATGGATTACAACAATTACCTAATCAAATCCAACAAGGTGTAGGAAACAATACTCAAAATCAACAGTTCCCTCAAATCCCCGGACAAAATGGAACACAGCAACAACAACTTCCACAGTTCCCCGGACAAAATGGAACTCAACAAATGCAACCCGCTCTTCCAGGGGCTGATAATCTTAATCAATTGCCAACTCAAATCCAACAGGGTATTGGAAATAATACACAACAACAACAAATCCCACAATTCCCAGGCCAAAGTTCAACTGCTAGTCCACCATCCGGTGAGATTGCTCCTCCTTCAAATCAAGCTCCAAATGATGATGCTGCTGGAGCAAGTTCCACTACTACACAAGCTCCTCCAATTCCAGGACTGCCAGGATTACCTCAACAACCACAATTTCCACAGGCTCCACAATTCCCTCAAGCTCCTCAAATTCCTGGACAAAATGGTACACAACAACCAGGACTTCCACAGTTCCCCGGACAGAATGGAACTCAACAACAACCAGCCCTTCCTGGTGCTGACGGACTTAATCAGTTGCCAACTCAAATTCAACAGGGAATTGGAAATAATACTCAACAACAACAACAATTTCCACAAATACCTGGACAAAATGGAACTCAACAACAACAACCAGCTATTCCTCAATTCCCTGGACAAAATGGAACTCAACAAATGCAACCAGCTCTTCCGGGTCAAGATGGATTACAACAATTACCTAATCAGATTCAACAGGGTGTAGGAAATAACACTCAAAATCAACAATTCCCACAAGTTCCAGGACAAAATGGCACACAACAACAACAACAACCAGCCTTGCCTGGAGCTGATAACCTCAACCAATTGCCAACTCAAATTCAACAAGGTATTGGAAATAACACACAAAATCAACAAGTTCCTCAATTCCCAGGTCAAAGTTCAACAGCTAGTCCACCATCAGGTGAAGTTGCTCCTCCTTCAAATCAAGCTCCAAATGATGATGCCAATGCTGCTGCTGGATCTTCATCCACAACACAAGCTCCTCCAATCCCAGGATTACCAGGATTACCACAACCACCACAAGGCTTCCCTCAACAACCACAACTTCCTCAAGCTCCTCAATTCCCACAAATCCCAGGACAAAATGGAACTCAACAACCAGCCCTTCCCGGTGCTGATGGTCTCCAACAATTACCTGGATTAAATCAAACTCAGGGTGTACAAGGAGTAAATGGAACTGGTTTGGATCAAAATGGTTTGGGACAAGTTGCTAATCAAACTCAACAAGGACTTGGCCAACTCCCTGCGGCTGCTAATCAAACTCAACAACAAGGACAACAAGGACTTGGACCATTAGCTAATCAAACACAACAAGGATTTGCACCAATTGCCAATCAAACTCAACAAGGTCAACAAGGTTTAGGTCCCCTTACTAATCAAACACAACAAGTACAAGATGGGTTCAGTCCAATTGCCAATCAAACTCAACAGGGTCTTGGTCAATTACCAGCTGCTGCTAATCAAACTCAACAACAAGGTCAACAAGGACTTGGGCCTTTGGCTAATCAAACACAACAAGGATTTGCTCCAATTACTAATCAAACTCAACCTCAAGGAGTTCCTCAACTACCTGGTCAAGGACAAGCACCACAACCACCACAAGGTTTCCCACAATTACCACAACAACCTGGTCAACCTGGTCAACCCCCTCAACAAGGAGGATCCGACACTGCAGCCCCACCATCCAACATGCCTGCAAATGATCCAGGAATGAGTCCACCATCCTCAGAATCATCACAACCAACTTTCCCAACACAAACACCAATTCTTCAACCAGGAGATGGTGGTAGTAGTACTGGGGATCAAGCTCAAACACCAGTTCCTCCAATTCCAGGTATTCCACAACAACCACAAATCCCTGGTCTCCCAGCCATCCCACCAGTCCCTACAGTTCCAAGTCAACCTACAGAATCCACAACAGCTGCAAGCTCTGGTGCTGCAGGAGGATCAGATACAGAAGTTGTCTCTGGAAGTGAATCAACAACCACTGCTGCTACTACTTCAACCATCTTCCCTACTGTAGGTACACTTCCAACTCTTCCACCACCTCAATGGCCACCTGTCTTCCCTGGACAAAGTACAACAACAACTACTCAAGCTCCAGGTCAAGTACCTGCTGATGATCCAAATGCTTCTGGTTCTTTACCATCCGATGCTTCTACAACTCCAGCTACAACCTCAACCATTTTCCCTACTGTAGGTACACTACCTACACTCCCACCCCCACAATGGCCGCCTATCTTCCCTGGACAAAGTACAACAACAACAACCAGCACTCAGGCTCCAGGTCAAGTACCTAATGATGATCCAAATCAACAGGTGGTTATCGGTGGTGGTGGTGAAGCCACAACTTCTGCTCCAGTTTCCTCCAGTACCTCTGGTGGTTTCCCAACATTGGCTCCCATCGTTTTTACTACTTTACCCCCATTAAATTTCACCACTCTTCCCCCAATTAATTTCACTACATTACCTCCATTAAATTTTAGTACTTTACCTCCACCTAGTTTTGGTACCCTTCCACCAATTGGCACACTCCCACCAATCACTCTTCCTCCAACTAATGATACTACTACTAGTACTACTGCTGCCCCTGACGCTTCTGCACAAGGACCTGTTGAACCTGTACAACCAGCAGAACCTGTTCAACCTCAAATGCCAGTTGCTGATACTCCAAATACTCCATCACCATCACCTGTCTCATCCGCAGCTCAACCAACCCAAACTCAACAACAACAACAAGGAGGTGGAGCCGTTATTGGAATCCCATCAATTGGGATAAATCCTACAGATGCTGGAAATGCTATTAGTTCCAATCTCGTGACACAAACATCTGGAATTTCTCAAAACCTTGGGTCTCAAAATACACACTCCACCGTCCCAACAGCACTTCCCTCGGAAATCCCTTCACTACCTGCCACTGTCATCCCAACAAATAGTCCACCACCCACTAGTATCAGTGGTGTCAATGTTGGGACGAGCCTTCCTATTCCTGGACTTCCAGCCCCAACTTCCGGTGCACCAGGTTCCACGGAATCACCCAATCCAAATCAACCACAAAATAATGAAGCTGTAGGAGCTGATGGACAACAACCCATTACTCCAACCTCTACTGCTGGACAAGGGCCAAGTGTGAATGAAGCTGGAAGTACTGTTGCTGCCTCCGTGTCCTCCTCTCTTGGAACTTTGGGTACACAAGCTCAAGCTCAAGCTCCAACTGTCACGAGTTCACTCAATTCTGGAATCACACAAATTGGAGGTGTAGCTGGGATTATTGGGAGTCAAGTTGTTGGTGCCCAACAAACTCAATTACCTGTTTTGACTAGTAATATTCAAGCTCAACAAACTGTGGGTAGTAGTTTACAATCACAAACTACTTTGATCCCATCACAAATTCAACCATCATCCTCCTCCTCCTCCTCTTCTTCTGCTGGACAAGCCACACTTGAACCATCACCAGTATCAACTTCTGAAGCTGCTGGAGGTTCCTCCACCCCAGATTTAGAAGGAAGTATGCCTATGATGACTGAATCTGCTAGTGCACCAATTGGTAGTACTCCAAGTCTTTCAGACAGTTTACCCACTCCAAACCCTAGTGGACAGAATGATGAGTCTATGCCTACTACTACATCTGCAGCCGCTGGAACCTCACCATCATCATCATCATCAGGAGTTCCAGATTTAGGAATTAATAATGTGATTTCCGGAATTGGTGGATTACCCGCTCAAGGTTCATCCCTCACTCCTATTTTGAGTACTGCTGGTCAAATTTCATCAAGTTCAAGTCAAATCCAAGGTGTATCAAGTGGTATTCAACAACAAATTACTGCCATCCCAACAACTGCTCCAGCACAAACTACTCCACCTGCACAGTTCCCAACTACTTTCCCTGGACTTCCTGGATTCCCAATGCCAACTCAGCCATCATCATCAGCGTCATCATCAGCATCCGCAGAAATGCCAGCTCCAGTTCCATCCGCAGTTGACAGTCAAGGAATTAAAAAGACTGACATAAATCCAACAGCTACAATGGGAATTGATGAAGTAAAACCAACTATGGATTCCGATTGGAAACCATTTATTCCTGGAGGAGTTCAAACTACTGGACCAGATGCTGCTTCCTCTGATATCATGAATAGTACTGGACAACCTGAATTACCCTTTTTTACTGAAAATGGAACTCTTCTCATTAATGATTACAAACAACGTAAATGACATTTATTTTTTTATATTTATTTATAAGATATATTATACTTGTTTAAAGATAGATTGTAAATTGTAATAATAACTTATACAATATTTTGTCTTTTGTTTTGTTTTTTTTCCATTGTAGTTTGTGGACGAAGATTTTTCCCAACATCCCGAATTGTCGGTGGTAAGGAAGCCACTTATGGAAAATGGCCATGGCAAATTTCTTTGAGACAATGGAGAACATCAACATATTTACATAAATGTGGTGCTGCACTCCTTAATGAAAACTGGTTAGAAAAAACTAAATACATTTCATTTGGAAATTCTCAATATAACACCTTTACAAAATATATAAACCTTTGTATGAATATTTAATGAATAATGAATATATATTGTACGTTATACGTTATACATGATAGACAATTTTTACATTTTTTTTTTCTTTTTTGTACTTTCACTATAGGGCTATCACTGCTGCTCATTGTGTAGAGAAAGTACCACCAACTGACTTATTACTGAGAATTGGAGAATTTGATTTGTCGGAAGAAAAGGAACCTTTTGGTTATGTGGAACGTCGAGTACAAATTGTAGCTACACATCCTCAATTTGATCCAAGAACCTTTGAAAATGATTTGGCTCTCCTTAGATTCTATGAACCAGTCGTCTTCCAACCAAATATTGTACCTATCTGTGTACCCGAAAATGATGCTAATTACATTGGCAAAACCGCCTTTGTTACTGGATGGGGTCGTCTATATGAGGATGGACCACTTCCATCTAGACTGCAAGAAGTTCCTGTTCCCGTCATAACCAATGATGCCTGTGAGTCCATGTACAGACAAGCTGGTTACATTGAACATATACCAGACATCTTTATCTGTGCAGGATGGAGAGACGGTGGACGAGACAGTTGTGAAGGTGAGACTGACTTTCACTTTATATACTTTTTATTTCTATTCCTAATATTATCCACATATGTATGAAAAAGTACTCACAACTTTTGTAAAAGAAAACTGTTTATTTAAAAATCTAGTATGAAAGCAATAGTATTCATAATATATTGATTTTATTTTGTTTTAACTTTAAAAATTTAATAGGAGATTCAGGTGGTCCAATGGTTCTGCAGCGAGATGAAGATGACCGTTGGGTGCTTGGAGGTGTTATTAGTTGGGGAATAGGTAAATTATGTCCACTATTATATTAAAAAATTTCAAAGATAATACTGATGTGCTATATGACATTTTGTTGCAATGTTTTAATCTTGCTCTTTTAATTTTTTTCTACTTTTTTACGCACATAAAGGCTGTGCAGGTACGTAAATCATATGATATAACAAATAACAATAAACAAAGATTTCAAAGATATTACAACTACATATCCTATGTATCATGAAACATGTCTTATAATTTTTTTGCTATATTTTCAATTAACAGAACCAAACCAACCTGGTGTCTACACAAGGATCTCCGTGTTCAGACATTGGATAAATCAGATACTACAGTTTTAAGCAAACCAAATCCCGATACTTAAGTACCTTATCAAATTTGGACGTCTCCTCCTACATTTATGAAGATGACGACGTCTCAGTCAGTTATATATGTTTAAATATGTATATATACATACATAGATATATATTTATATATATAGCCCGTTCATTCATAAAAGTGCAATATACAATATAAATAATATGTGTTATTTTATTTTATTGTATTTTATTTTTTTTGTACATTGTTATGTTGATGTTGTTGATGATGATGATGATATATTATTGTAATGACGATGAGGGAAATTCGTTAGGCTGTGTATAGACTTTCTCTCGTTTTTCTCTCTGCATTTTTTTCTCTCTTTTCCGTCAAACATATATATATACACGTATGCATATTTAATTAAATACATGTATACATAAACATACAACTACATACATACTGAAAATTGCGTAAAAGATAAATAATTTATAATTATATTATTATTATTGTTTACAAAAAAATTGTTGAGAACATTTTGTTTTTATTGTTTTGTACTAAAGAAAAAAAAACATTTTTATTGTGAAAGTGAGCTCAACACTGTGATGAACCAAAAAAATATGAAATCAAAAGATATAGCTGGACCTCTTACAGTATAAGGGATTCAGTGGAAATGGACTAACCTCTCTTAAATGTTAAATTATTTTTTATTTATTTATTTATTATTTATTTATTTATTTATTGAAATCATATAATACAATAATGAAATTATTATTGTTGTGGTTAATTGTTTACAAAAAAATAGACATGAAATGTAATGAAAAAAAAGTAACAGTCGTGATATATATAAATGTATACACACATAATATATATATATGACGAAGTACTAGTACATGCTATGAGTAAAACGTGTGATGTAGAGTGTAGTATGTGTAGTAGTGAATCACTATCACTAGTGATCAGTGACTCATGATAAAAAACGTTTTCTCCACGCAAAAAAAAACAAACAAAGAGTTCATAGGAAAAAGTAGAAATAGTTCAAGGGAAAATTTTCTTCAGTCTTCAACAGTATAATATTTTCACACCCTATAATACATGTGTATATGTGAGTAAATACAAAAATGTATGACTCATTCCATTTTTTGTTTCTTTTTTGGAATAAAAAAAGGCCTCACGTAGACAGAATCATATACATATGTATTTTCACAAATTATTATTATGTTTTGTGAAAATTTCTTGACTATTCTAAATTCCTATGAACGAAAACGTGAAGGTTTTATTTTTGCGTACATTTTATTTGTAATATATATATATATACATAAAATGTATTACTTTGACGATTCCGTATATATGTGTCATACTACTACTATATTATGGTATAATATACAAATTCACGACGATATGATTTAGTGTAGAATTTAAGTTTATTTATTTGTGTGTGAATGTACTTTTACGCATTCAGTGCCAATTTATTTATTTATTTATTGATTAATGCATTATTTATTAAAAACTCTGTAATTTTAATGTAATATGTTGATAAACTGGTTTGTAAAAATACATGTAATTATAATAATTCAGGATGCGTTTTTTTTTCTACCATCACAATTTTTCTCCTCGTTCTCTCTCCATTTTTTGGGATAAACTTTTTTCTTAGACATTTTAGTACTGATACGTATAATGAATGTTCTTTTTTTAAGGATAAATTTCATTCTCTGTGGTTTTCTCTCGCCAAATTCTAGTTTTCTATTTTTTTTTGTTATCCCTATATACCTATATATATGTACATGTATTTAATAATGTCGTTATATACTATTAGTGTAATATGGTTGTTTAGACTAAAAATGATAATTTAATGATTATTTATTTATTTACATTGTGTATGAAAACGGTGGTGCTTGTTTATTCTCCTCCTACAGAAGCTCCCCTCTCTGTGTGGTTTTTTATCATGTATTTTTTTCCATCCAAATATAAATTACATAAAATATATGAATATCATATATCCATTTCAAAAAAAAACATGTGTCCACACAATCAATTTACGAAAATTATTCCGTTGTATGTTTATATTTGAAAGCGAATAAAATTTTACATAAATGTTTGCTTGACATTCATTTGAAAAAATGTGGGTTGTATATATATATATATATATATATATATTTAATATGTCATAATATACATGAGTGGCATAATATATGACAATGAATCATTCCCAGAGGAAAATTAAGAGCTTCATTAATTTACAGCTGCATATAAAAATGACAACAAACGAAAGAAAAATATTATACATACGTATATTGGTTAAAAAAAACTAAACTAAAATTTAAGTCATATATATGTACGACTATTCAATTTGGTGAGTCAGAGGTGAAAGTCCACATTCATAATATGTTTTACTTGAAACGGTGTTTTTATACTATTATAATATTGCATAATATATAATATATGCGACTTAAAAATATATTAAAATGATTTGGAATTAAAAATAAAAACAAAATATATATCAAACATACATATATATAATCGTTTTGTTATAATTGAAAATCGAAATACGTTTATTTTATTATATTTTCTTATTCATATTCATATCATGATTCATATATAAAGGACACACATGTCATATTTATTATAACTTAAGTTGTACGATAAAAGAGTTTTGGACGTTATTATTTTTTTTTTAAAAAAAAATTAAAAAGTAGACTTAAAAAATTATATACACATAAATGAGTCCCAAAAATTGGATATACATACATAAATACATACAATGGTATACATTGTACAATATTAAAATAAATCATACAATATTATTATATATGTATGGAATATCAACCTCATAGAAATATTTTATATTGATAAATTTATTTTGACTTTAATTTATGGCTAAGTTTATATATTATTATTATTATGTACACACATAATATATATATTATATGAATACAGTGTAAAATAAATGGTTGAAAATATGAAAAGTACTTGTCCGATAAAAAACGCCAATTTAAAAGAATATTGACTATGTAGGCGCGTTGGTAGCTACTCTTTGTTCCACTTATAAAATAATGTGTAAATGTATACAATATATATATATATATATATATAAAATATACTAGATAAATTTGTTAAAAGATATATAATATATTATACAATTATTATTGAATATTATATTCAGCTGACTGTTTCAACAATGTCAATAAGATTATCCATGCCTGTTAGCCAACCTTCTTCATGATTCCCCATTTTCCAATCCACACGATGACTTAGTGGACCGACTGGGCTTGAAACGGTTTTGGCAAAATCAATGAGCCAGGCACCAACTTTTTTCGAGTCGTGAATAAGAAGAACACTACTGCCTATCACCTAAAACACAAAGATTTAAATACAAAAATCATCAAAATTAAATAAATTCAAATAAAATATTCAAAAACCAATTATTATTTGAGTTTTAGTTTTTTTATTTTATAATTTTTGTAAATAATTTTACATACCTCATGCGTCATAAAAAATTCTGAAGATTCTAAATTGGTTCGAATTTCTTTGAGCCTTTGCACAAGTTGAGACCTTAGAATTTGGGATTTTGGAAGGAATTGTGACATCATAGTAGTGATGTCGGATTCAGTCTTCATAGTTTTTAAGTCACTCATTGGTTCTGTTTCATTTTGAAACTATACATGTGAAGAAGAAGAAAAAAAAGAAGCAAAATTTTAAATTATTTTCTTTGTGATTATGAAAAAGAAAATTTGTAGTAAAGTTTAATGTACTTTAAAATTGTATTATTTGTATTCTAGGATAAAAGTCCAACTACTTTATGTCTAACATGTATGCACATATGAAGCAAATTATTCACCTTAATTGCTTCAATCCGAAAACCTAAGGACGAAGTTGAAGACTGTTCTTCTCTGAACTGCATGTACCGTAATTTAGTCACTGCTTTTTTCTTATGTTCATCTTCTGTTGGTGCGTTTGGGTCTACCTTGACCATTTTTTGATATAAATCACTTCTTTCACTGCTATTGGTTACTTCAGACTCAAGGAATGTTCTTTTTCCTACTTTGAGATCCATAACGGCTGCACCCAATTCAAAACCAGTGAGTAAGTCTTCAATTTCTAAAAAAATTTCCCCATTCCATTCTGTACGGCTGAAATATTAAAATACATTAATAATAAATTAAACATAAGAAACTTTTGATTACTTTCTGAGTTTCCATATTCTATATCAGAATAGATTTATCTGTCTGCATTAAAATGTCCATAAAATGTTATATCCAAATGAAAATTTACCTCATAAACTGTGGTATCACTAATTTCATGGAATCATCAGAATTCGAAAGATATTCGTATGTATCGCACTCAGACTTTGAATCTGTGGAAAAGAAAATTATTTCAAATTTATTAGTAATCTCATGATTACATTTACATTGATTTCATAATATATTATAACATCTTTTACTAAGTCAAAATAAAGCATTATTAAATAAGTATTGTATGTACATATGAAAAGTGGAGCTGTCATTTATAAGTGTAGTAGAAAGAATAAACATATGCCATTCACATGTGTACACACAAAGTTCTACTTTTATTATCTATACGAGTCAAAATATTATACTGATATCTAATACATTAAGTCTATTGTGTCAAAAAAAAATCTATACTGTTGGGGATAGGGAAACTTGGAAAGAATTGATTTGAGTTTTACTTTTACTCGTATAAAAAAAATACATGATAACCAAACGTTGTCTGAAACGTGAATACTGAACTAATTTTGAACACGTAATTTAATGGATACATTTTGTACACACTACACACCTGTACTTTTCTTTTCATAATATAATACACTCCTGATGAGTTAAAACGTAGAAAAATACATATACATATTATTCTCTTTCTCTAAGAAGCATAACAAATATATACATCTCTTATCCTTTACAAGTCTTTTCCTTTAAATCCTCTCACGAAGGTAAAAAAAACTACGAAGAAACATATTATTATGTTCATTCATTAGCAGGGGTTAACTAGCTAGCTCACACTATACTTCTATACTTAATTTGAATACACGTGGGCCTCATTTAAAACTATTATGACGTTTTTATAACTGCATAAACAAATACGTGTACAAAGTGGCTTTCTAAACTATAATATAAATATTCTAAATGACACATGCATTGGAATATACTAAGAACTATCATTATTATCATGCATATATTTATTTATTTAGTACAGTTGCTTATACTACATGTATTCATGAGTCATTTGTACTAATTACCTCCTTGCTTCTTCCATAAAGTATTTGGACCCGCAGGAGCAAAACTACCAGGGTGGCCAGAAAGTTGAATAAAAGATCTAATAGGTGGAAATATTTTTTTAAAAAAAAAACATCAATCATTAAATAATGAACATCATTTTCGAAATCCAAAATAATTAAAGAATTTAATAATTATAATCAAAGAAATAAATCCATGTGTAAACTTTATATATATACATATACATACCTGACAGGTTGTTGTGTTTCTTCTACTTTGGAATCAGTAGAATTTGTACTAGAGGCAGAAGTATTAGAGGAACTAGTGGAAGAAGGGTTTTGAAGAAAGAAAGCTGCTGAAGCTGGAGCTGTGAATTCTAAGGCATTTATTGCCAAAAGTTGTAAGAGATCCATAGTTGTGGGATTTGAGGAGCTGGATGTAGAAGATGATTTTGTAGACGATAACCAAGCTGACACAGCTGACTTCTTCACTGTCGATTTTTTTGTCGTCGTGTTATTTAGTAGTTTGATGTCAAGATCTCGTTCCGCCGCAGCCTATTAAATAATAAAAATGCGTATTGTTTCAAGTTAAACAAATACAAATAATGTCCGAACATACGTCAACACACTCACACATATAATATGTATACTACGTCGAGGATGGCATTGAAAAACCTTTTGTCAATGAAATTTTCAAAAATACAGTATACACTATACACATATAGAAAGAAAATGTGCCTTTGTGTGTACACTCTAGACATTTTACTATTATTATGTGATACAAAAGTATAAACACTGACTTGTGAGTACTGAAATAACAATAACAAAAATGCTCTAAATCGAAAAGTTCTTTGACGCGAGGGTACAAAAAAAAACCATCGTCACTTGTTCTTATGTATGTTTCATGTGTTTTACGTACTGTATAAATAAATTTCTATAGTTTTAAAGTATTACATGGTAAAAGACAAAACTTTCCACAGTCTTCATAACTTTAAGACACTATTAGTTAGTAAAACTAGTAGAACACATTGAACAAATAACTGATGAACAAATATGACTAAAAAACATGACAAAATGTATTGTAAGAAAACTGAATAGAAAAGTGTATATTTAAAGAAAAAGTGTAGCAACTACTTTTGATGCTACTTTACACTATGAACACAATACGACACTACTAACTTGAAACTAAAAGCATTTCTATCAACAATGCTTAAAGGAAAATCGTAAAGCATGCAAAAGTAACATGGTATATAGATACATATAATATACATGTAATATATTGTACTACAGGAATAGTTCATGGAATTGGAATACATTATAGAACAATAATTGCTCAGTATGACGCAATAAAGGCAGTTCAAAAACGATGATGATGGATAAGTCAGCTTTACAACTTTGTGCGTACATTATATGTATATATATATATATATATATACATACCCTTGGTTGGATCTAAACATCGTATTTCGTACTCCACCGAGTCCCAATGAAAAATAATATCTATTAACCATCATCCATGTATTATGTGTTCTGCATCACTATCACCGTATTTCTTCGTACAGTGCCTCAGTAAAAGAAGTTATAGTGAGTACGTAAAAGTCGGAATGTGTATCTCTTTACAATTGTATGATGATTAGTGTGGTAAAGGAAGGGTGCTTTAAAGTTTGACGTATACTAACACTTTGCATGAAATTACGTGAAGAGCAAAAAAAAATAAAAAATAAAAAACCAGTTTACCAGTAAAAGAAATCATTTAACTTTGTAACATACATAATACATACAAAGAGAGACATATGTATAATGTATGAGACTTTTGAATCTAAATAGAATATTATAATATAGTATTATACTGATAACTAACTACATATATTATTATATAAATTTGACCAGAAAAATTGCAATACAATGCACACAGCAAGTATGTACTTCAAACAAAATACATGTATACATAAAAGAGAAGTTGACCGAGGATGAATAAATATCGTAAGGAATACCATTAAAAGAGCCATGAACCATGTCTCGTAATGATAAAAGAATTTGCATCTCCCTAGTACATAGTAATTGAGTAGTGTTAGTAGGTAGTATCGTATAAAGTGTAAAATATAACATATACACTTTATACCTTGTATTTTCAATAACTGTGATTATGAAATTCTTGAAAAGGTATCACAACCAATTGCCCCTATAAAGAATAAAAAAAAAAATTCAAAAACCTAATATTTTAATGATTCTGTCCACATGGTACTGTTCATTTTGCCTAACTCAAGAACCAAGAATTTACTATTATTATTATTATTATACTAAATAATAAATAAAATACATAAATATTCAATATACAACTAATAACGACAGTGAAATTATATTAACCATTATTATTTGCTTCTTTTCAATTTCATATGATTTGCATTAGAAACACATCAACGAAATGAAATACCTAGTGGAAAATTATAACAATACCTATGCCCTATACCCTATATTATAATATTAAATCTGAGATGGTTCCTTGTACTAAATAAATAATAGGTTTTACAAACTTCCATGATATGATTGTACACACTACACACATGATTGTGTACATCTACATAATATCTATAATATGTAGGTTAACGGAAAATATGGTTCCGTTATCATACAGAATACAGACTGCACTGTGTCATTTTATACACGTATGTAGTCATGTACGCCTTTGAGATTCCAAGGCGTTTACACATTTGGTGTTTGTGCACACAGAGAGTAGAGACAACAGAGATTAAGAAAAAGCTGAGAGATGAATCTCTTCATAATAATATTTCATTTTCACATGCATCCAATCTTTCTTTATAATGCCTTTAAACTTGGACTTGTAAAATATTAAAATCATAATGGTAATAATAATAATAACTGATGATGATGTATACTATTCAAAAGTATTTATAAGAAAGAAGGGGCGAGATAATATATATTATATGGAAGAGGTTACATTTAGAAAAGGAAACCGGACATACATACCACACCAATGATTAATTTTAATCTTAATATTGTTATGACTAAACATTAAACCACAATATACTATCACATTTCTTCAATTTGCACTCCATTTTTTGATTTTGCACATACATTTATATTCATAGTACATGTGTAGCAGCCTATTCAAATAATCAAGTGACATGTCAAATTGAACTCATTCTGATAATGATTCATCATGAAAAGAAAAATAAAACCCCCTTTCTGGTAAATATATATTGACAGATTACAAACATTTTACGAGTAAAAGCCCAGTTGTAAAAATAATGTCAATTAACAGCTCTTCCAATATGACGTTTGTTCCTTATATATTACTAATTGGAAAGAGATGGAGTCATAGAGCTATAGTACCACAAACTGCAAATTGTACATTTGAATAGACAATTTTGCGTACGTACAAAGCATTGTATGGCATCCGTTTCTCGTTTTTAATGTACGCATTATCTATTCCATTTGACAAGAATCAAGAGTGTACACTCACTCATACATTGCCTACGTCATAGCAAGCAGTGGTAAAGAAGTAATGGTGAAACACCATTATGATTCATGACGAGTTGCTATTACTACTACGACTATTACAGAATTTTATAACAACGAAATTTCTTTTTTTTCTCCTCTTCCTAACACTCATCCAATCAAGCGCGGAACATTTAATGTCAATTACACTTTTGGTTTTCATTCCCTGATTTTCCCCGTTGAAAATTATGCAGGAAGCATGACTGATACTATGACTAACAAGAAGTCGTTTGTATACACTAAAACGATGGATATTCTACTGGAAATTCTAAAAATACTAACTACAATTGACAATAATTATTTCCTTCCTGTTTTAACAAAGCCGAATTAACACTTATATATATATATATATAAATATACTACACATGTACAAGGATGTGTCTCAGATACTGTATTCAATTCACATATCGCAATGTGTGTACACATATCATAAATCATGTACTTGCATTAATAAAACCACAATTAGCATAACTGAAGGTATAATACATATACCACCAATATTAAATTTTATATTATGTGAATAAATTTTTACCTGTGTGGCAAAATCCAATATCGTGTAACTATTATTAGTTTTTGACTTTAAATTTTTTAATTTTCCTTTAGTATTGGATTTAGTATTGCCGCAAGGGCAAGATGAGGCCGTCGGCATGAAGATTGGTCGTAAAGTTTTTATCATTTTTGAAACCACAAAATGATTCTAGTACACATAAATATTGTAGACAACTTTAAACACTACACCGCAACACTATAAAACTTTGCAAACTAAAACTGGATTACGTAAAATCGTACTGATGGAGTGGATTTTATTAACTACAGTTTTTGCTTCCCAGGAACAACGTGTATGTGTGTGTGTGTAACTTGAACTAATATAGAAACGATGAGAGAGTGAGAGAGAGAGAGTAAAAAAAACTCTTGATAACTCTGATTATGTATATTTGATATTTATTAATAGAACAAGATTATCATGTATTAATAGTAGACACACCTATATGATAAATATAGATATTTGAATTATAGGATTTATAAATGCACACAACAAGTTCAACAATGGATTAAAGTAGGAATGAGATAAACTCAATCAAAACCTATCATTTTCTTTTTCCACTCTAATTTTTTTTGATTCTACGCAGAACGTCACAAAAATTAAGTCCACGTCCACTTGAATCAACAACAACAATAATAATAAATAGTAATGATTTTGCTTCCAAGTTGATAAAAATACTCAACCCTAGAGTATTCGAGTAAGTATTCGTCTTTTTGCTCTATTCTATTATTGGCACAATCGTAACAAAGTGAATAACAAACTATTCTGTTGAGAACAATTGGAGGAGAGGGGAAAAAAACTTTTGTTGTTATTGTAGTATACAATGTGAGTAAACGTGAGAATGAGACAACATGAAAGTCTGACTGACGACGATAATGTGATATTGTGAGAGAGTAAATATTTTAAAGTTCTCCCCTCAACCGGCCATGTCCTTTAAAAAACTGATACATACATCTAGGCACCACACACAAACACACACACACACACACACACAGCATAGTAAGTGTGTGGAATGTACATATACGATAACTAAAAAGTATGTTTTTATTCCACCTCCTCCCACCTTTACTATCTTGCACTCTTTGAAGTGCAAATCAACGACAATTATGTACACCCTATATATCTATATATATATTTATGTCATGTAAGTACACTACTTTACCAACTACCATCATTATCATCATATTCAATGTTCTGGTCCTACATATCTCGTTCGTTGTTTTGCTATTTTCAAATTTCCTTTTTAAATATATTATATACAGTGAGAGAGAGAGAGATAGAAAGAAGGGAGACAAAAGGAAACTTGGACTACCTTAAACCTAGTTTATCATTATCATCACATATCACATCACTAAAAAATATTCAACTATACGTACATGTATAAATCTAAACATTAGTGCGTACATATGTAGGAGTGCAATAGCACTATACACAGACTCTTTCATACGTATACATGAGCATAGCATTTTTTCTTTATAAAATTCATAGTATTACGAGCACGTAGTAGAAGAAGAATAAAAGAGCGTCAGACTGCTGACTACTCATCTACTCAGCAAATAATGTTCACCATACTTAAAATTGTGACACCTTCAGTTTTCTTGCAGACTATGACTACAATTATGAGTAACTGAAACGTGCATGTAATTTAATGCACACTCCAACGATGGTTATATATGAGACATCTACATACTTATATGTAAAAAAAGGAGTCATTTCGTTGTACATGTATTCGTAATAATGATACCATTTGTTATATATACACATATAATATGACGTACATAAGTTTTTTAATTAATGCACTCATTGCAGAATAAAATTTGCTGAAGTGTACCTATACCTATAGAAATGCTGCATAAGATATTCAGAACTATTCACATTCTCATTCATAAACCAAAAGCGGCACACGGAGAGCATCAGAAAATAAAATTCCGGAAATATTCTAGAACGAGCCACATTCTAATTTTATTAGCATTAAGTTAGCATATATTTGATTTAATTTCGTGTTCATTCATGTATAATCACTTTCACATGAGAATCTTCATATATATATATATATACATACTCTTATATAGAAATGCAACGGAATACCTTTCTCGATAACAAAAAGAGATTCATAATATAATATATTATTGTTTCATCTAATACCTAATCTTATATACTAAGACATCATGTGACGTCGATACTATCTACATCCGTGTACAGAGTACAGAATCATCACTTTTACCAGTAGTCCCAGTTTTTGAGTCTTTTTAAAAAGTGTTATTCATCAAAATTACCAGAATGAGAATGAAGCTATACGACAAACAACAATAAATGTATTTCCAAGTAAATAAAATAAAATTTCCCACAGGACATTCCTTTTTCATTTTATTATAATATATATAGTATGGTACATGGTTATAGGTATACACAGGACACAATCACACCGTTTTATGAATGTTAAATTAATAATACAAGTCAAGAGCAACTGAAAACTTCAATAAGAACAAATACTTTTAGACTTAAAAATCCTCATTTATGTAAATGAGAGCAAGAGTTAGACGATTAAAAAGATACATACCAATTGTGACTGGCCGGCGGAATGAGAAGAATCCTTGTCATCACTGACAATTTTTTCTCGAGAAGAAAACAGTATCGTTAGTATCGTCATAGAATATATTTAAAAGATTAAATTTCCTACGTCAGCAAAAAATTTGACGAGATTTATACACAAGTTTAAATGTAGCTACACATATATATTTTACTATGTATTTATACTTTGTCCTGAGGTATTATCGGAAATTTGCTACACATTGATAGATATTTTTCCTGAAAAGTTTACTAAATGTCACATTTATCACAAAACTATGAATTCATTACTTTATCCTTCTCTTATATTACTCACTATACGTAGCAATCACACTCAAACTTTAGATATCAAAATTGTACATAGACATGTGTTTACAATTCATTTACTGGTAAAATCAATAACACGACACTTCCGAGAATTTTAAATTTTATTATACGTGTGTTTTATTCTTTATATGTATTTTTATTGAATTTAAATTATGTGTATACATACAAATCCAAATTCAAGAAATTATGGAAATTTATTAGTAATTTTCAGACTCAAGATCCACCATTACAGCTTAAAATAATACCGTTTATGTACTAATATTCATATTTACCATCATTATTATATCTCCTCACTGATTAAAAATGTTCAATATTCAATTATTATACGAGGGAAAAAAACCAAACGGTTAACATTACACACAAGGTTCCAACATCCCTATCTCCGTTTTTCTCACTGTGGCAAAACAGTTTAAAATAGTCACATCAACCGAACACTTTTATAATGATAATTATTACACACGTGTATCTTATAATGTACGTGGTAGTACATTAACGAAATAATAATTTAAAATATAATTTCACAAGGGCACACG